>VYZR01106270.1:0-12363 GCA_013400675.1 Oxylabes madagascariensis
GGCGCGCTACTCTGGTGGGACCCGCTGCGGGCCGGCAGCTCGGAGGTGGACTGGTGCGAGGACAACTACACCATCGTGCCCGCCATCGCCGAGTTCTACAACACGGTGCGTGGCGGCGGCGGCGGTGCCCAGCGGAGCGGGAGCGGCGGCCGGCTCAGCGCCGGGGGGCGGCGGGTGGACGAACGTGCGGCGGCGGGCAGGTCCCGCTGCAACCCGGGAGGCTGCTGCTGCCTGCCAGCTCCATCTCCTGTGGGGTGTTCGTGGGATTGTAGCATGCCCTTCTGTGGCTGTCACTTCTTTCCTTCTCCGGTTGCTGGCATGCCTGAAATTAAGGAATTTTTACCTAGTTTTTCAGGTATAAAATGGGGAGGTTTACTAATCATGCTGCTACCGGTAAGTAGTGTGCAGCAGGCCCTGTCCTCGTCGTTGTGTGCTGGCCAAGCACGGAATTTTTGGTGCTAGTTTGCTCCGGTCTAGTACTATTTGCATAAACAGGTGTCAGCGCCTTGATGGGCGTGCACGGCAGTGATGGGTCAAGATAAAGAAGTAGCTTGGTCTTCGGAGGCAAAACTGGGTTTTTCACAAACACGTTCGGCCCCTAGAAGGCAAAGCTTTCATGGAGACTTTGCCTTTAGGTTGCAGGATGAAGTGAAGAGTGTATTTTTGGAAGAGGAGGAGATACCTGTTTTACAAAGCAGCTGAAGAATGGAAGGAGAGGGAAGCGGAATAATGTAATTGTTGCTTCCTTCCAGTTAGTCATGGTTTACCCCTGAATCCTCTCGCAGCTTTCCAATACCTTTCACCTGTTGGAGAGAACTTAAAAAAACAGCCGCAGCAGCAGAGTCAGACTGCCCTGTACCACACACTTTGGAAAGGGAGCAATGCTCCTGACATCCTTGTTGATGTAAAGAATGGCAGTGACAGATCCACTAGAGTAAGATAATCCATTGGGCTTTCGGGTTATTTGCCTTTCCATGAAAATCACCTGTCCAGGGGCAAACCTGCAAATGCAGTCAGTTTTCTGTTCTGTAGGAGGTGTTGTGTGTGTGAATGAGGAGCTTCTGCTTTGTCTCTTTTATACTTTGAAGTGGGCAGGTTTGTTTTTTTTTGTCCCCAAATTCCATCCTTGTCTGAACTGTCTTTCCCTTTCATGCCATGTTTCTTTGACTACCATCACACAGTGAAAGAAGAAGTAGGTGTCTGGCTTCCCCCGCTGGAGTTTATATCTCTGGAGGTTCTGCACACATAGAGCAAGTAATTCCATGGTGTGCAGTATACATTGCTAATTTTCTTTTTCTTGTACTTAGCTGCTGAAGTCCTAAAGATGGTGGCTGGTCCGTGCCACTGACGAATTTTGAGGGTGTATGAGGGAAACTGTCAGTTTTTTTTGTGTTTCTGATGTCACTGTGCAAGAACCAAAAACAAAGGGAGGAAAAGGTCAGGATAAACAAGTTATCGAAGACAGCATTTGTAGCCAGCTATGCAGGGGGATGGGTATCCTTCTACTGTATGTAGAAGTAGAAGGCTGGCTCAGTCTGGGGTAGAGTGAATTTTTCTCATTGGCACTCCACTGGGTATGGGGTGATGTTTTGTGCTGGAAACAGCGTTGATTACTCAGGCATGTTTTCATTATTTCTCAGCAGGGCTTTCTCAGGCCTTTTCTGCTCTTCTCCTCACCCAACTAGCAAGTGGGCTGGGGGTGCAGAAAGCTTCTGGAGGGGACACATCTGGGACAACTGATTCCAACCGACTCAGTGAATTTCCCAGGCCATATGGCGTCATAATCAGCATGTAGACCTGGAGAAAGGAGAAGGAAGCAGTTGGGACCTTTAGGAGGGTGGCATTTGTCTTCCCAAGTCACTATTCTGTGTGATGGGGCCCTGCTTTCCTGGGGATGGAGAACATCTGCCTGTCTGTGGGGAGTGTTGAATGAATTCCTTATTTCACTTTGCTTGTGTGAACAGCTTATGTTTTCCCTATTGAACTGTTCTAATCTCAACCCCCCACAAGTTTTCTCACACACATTTACCCTTCTGATTTTCTCCTCCATTCTGCTGTGAAGAAAGTGAGCAAGCAGCTGGGCAGTGCTTAGTTGCTGGGTGGGATTAAATCACAATGCTGTACTGAGCTGCTAGCAGTGGTATAGAAGCTTGCCAAAATGCTAGAAGCCCCACTTGTGTCCAGATGAGTAACTGAGGCTTCAGACAGGTGGACAGACACAGAAGAAAGTTTGCCTTGAAGCCTGCTGTGTTGTGGCAGCTGCGTACAAATTAGTAAGCTGTACACTGAAAGGGGAGGAGGAGAAGAGGCAGTGTTGGGGTAGTAATGTTTAGGCTCTCTTCAGTAATACCAAGTCATTGTTAGATCTTGATTTCTGTATTAGCAACTTCTGAAAATTAAAACAGTGAGTTGCAGTGGATTGATGGGGTTGTGCAACTGTGTCCTCAAAAAAACAGATGCTCACAGGACAGTTGTGAAATTTCAGCCCTATTCTAAAAAGTACCTTAGGTGGCATTTATTTAGATAATTTTATTCTAATTTTCTAAATTTTATTCCTTCTGAGGGGAGTTTGTTCTGACTGATTCAAACTCCTTTGAAGTTCCAGGAAGCACTCTTCAGCAGACCTGAATCTGATATCTGGGTCATTAAGCTTTAGATTAAATCCTTGCTAATCCGCATTTTAAACTGCCACGGCTGAGGTCAGAGTTGTGGTTGAAGTCTCACGCAATATTCATGTAAGCACAAAACTGGAGCAGCTTATCTGAAATGTATTTTTTTAAAAATTAATTATTTATTCTGGTGGGACTTAAACCAGCACTCTACAACATTAAATCAGCCGGAGAAATCTGTTCAGAGGTTTTGTAAAAATTGATTAAACTAATTTTTTAAAACATACACAAGCTAGACTTAAGATGATTTTTGTCTAGCTAAAGCGATTCAGGTCTTACACTTTTCCAGTAAAGAGGCCACAAGACACTCTGTAGCTCAAATTGAAGGAATAGTTCTAAAAAATCATATTTTTGTGAATATATATATTTAAAAAAATTAGAATGTATGTAATATATTTACATCTATTATATATAATTTACATATTATATATATGTGTAAAATATACATACTTTCTGAAACTATTAAAGTAGTGTGTTCTGATGCAGTGTAACCCAACTCCAGACCATAACAAATGCTTCCACGTGATCAAAATAATTTTCTCTGTAAAGAGGTATTTGCAAAGTAAAAGATTTTTTTTGTTGTTTTAAATACCTGAAAACAGTATTTTTTTCCCCTGTTGGCTGGAAAAGTCAATACTTAGCAATTCAATGTGTTGCATTTAGCTGTGCTTGTAGTTTCCATTTATGACGGGAATTGCCAGGATTTTATTCTTCTTCTTTTGTTCCCTAGTGGCATGGAAATAAAAGTTTTAAAAATTATGAGGTAGTCTTAAGAGTGTGAGAGAATGCTTTGTACTCTCCCTACAGCATCTTTTTTAACCACTGAAGAGTTTTAGTGTGATTGTCATGTTTAGGTATACCAGGATATGAGGATACACACCCTCTGATGTTACTGAGAGCTATTTTAGTTTAGTTTTGCTTTCTGCTTGGAAAGACATGGTGCAGTAGATTTTTCTGTGGTAGTTGAATGCTGCAGCTGCTCTCTAGGAAATGTAATCAATAGTGATGAATACATGAGCTAGGACTGCAGGAAACATACTGTATCAAGACAGTGGCCAGATGTGAGTGAATTTGCATGATCATGATCTAAGCAAGCCCATTCTCTCTGTCATACAGGCCTATGTCCTGAATTTCTGTAATATAATTAATTAGTTGAAAATTAAAACTAAAGGTCCAGAATTGTATGAAGCCAAAAGAATGGACTGTTACTGAAGGGCTGCTTGCCTGTTTTCCAGAACTGTAACATTTAGTCATCTGCCTTTTGCAGATGCCGAAGGAAATCTTCTGTACTACTGATGTAATTTTTTTGCACTTATTGTAACTATTGAAGTATTTGAATTGTACATTATCAAATCATGGAGGCCAGTTGTGTATTAATATAAAAAATGCACATGCAGCGTACTTTCTGAAGCCATATTTTCTGAAGCCATACTTTAATCTTGAAATTTTTAGTACTACAATTATTTCAGCTTCTGAGATGTTAGGAAATCCTTCTGATGGCCACTGCAAAGGGTACAAGTCAGGCTTCAGTTTGCAAGGGGTTTCTTGCATTTGTAGGCAGGACCTTAGCATGAGTGGGAGTTCATTGCCAGAAGAGCACTACCATGGCACAGAACTGCTCCCTTGTTGGCTAATTACTTGTATAAATCTGCATTGCTACACCTGTGGTAAGTAGATCTAGTGTGTCCTTTGCCATCTTGTTCCTAGGTGGAATAAGGACTTTCTAGCCAAATTTCGATAGGCTGTGATTGCCTGTTCTGATTTTCTTCATTGATCAGTTTCAGCTGTAAAGATGGAAAAGTTTACTTCCAAACCACTTGGTTTATAACCACTTATTTTCACTCCTGGACACTTCCCTTTGGCCTAACTGTGTCTAAAAGCCTAAAATGCATAAAGCACTCCCTGGTCCCCAGAGGACTTTTTCATCTTCCATCATCCTTGCTGTCGCTGTATATGCTTCCTACCTGCTTCCTGTTCTGTGTATGTACCAGAACATCATGCGCTGGGATCCTGGTCCATGACTGTATTCCCAACTTTGCCGACAGTCTCTGCTGCATGGAGACCGGGTGGGTTTTTTGTAAATGAAAGTTGCTCAGGTGAACCTGTTTTGTTGAATGGGTAGGTTGCTCTACATGAGTTAAAACAACTTGATCTACGTCTTAAAATATGTTCTCAGACCATGTTAAGAGGTTGACAGCAGTAGCTGAATGAAAAAATTCCTATGTTATCCTTGAATTATTTCTCCACTAAATTTTCATTATTGTTGGTACAAGTTTGTAAGTCTCTGTCAAGAGGTGATCTGTCCCAAAAGAATGTTCTTGACCCAGAGTTGTTTTCTACATCAGCTTTAGAGGAGTGTTGCTGGGGGTGATTTTCTCTTGTGCTTGGGCTAAGCAGGCAAACATGAGAAAGCTGAGGCTGGAGACTCCTCCTGTTCTTTGGCCCATTGTGAAACAGCAATAATCTCTTTTCATAACCGCTCAGTTACTTTGGCATGGCTGGCCCTCAGCACCGGTAGCTCCTGGGAAGAACCAAGTGATCACTACTACAATGACAGTTCTTGGTCATTGATAGTAAAGTGTTTTCAGTATTTACAGAATCGTGCTTTAGGCTGTTCAGAAAAACAGAAAGAATGTCTTCATTCAAATCATACATATTAAATTTAGAAAACCACTAGGTCTGAATTACAGCCTTTCCATCTTCCTAGTTTTCAATCATGTTCTGTAGTGGAGAACCAAGGGAAAAAATTGATGTGTAAAAGGATTTAAAGCTCCAGGCTCTCTTTACCCTGCACAAAAAGGGTTCTAACTCTTTTAGCCTAGCATTGTATTTCAGACCTTCCAGACAATAACTATTGCTCAACAAATTGACTTCCTCAAAGCTTGTCTAGCTCTGCCTAGTGCCAGTAGTTCTAGTGCTTTTTCCATGCTAGGCTTGATAGCCATTTAGAGGACAGGTCACTGGTCTGCAATAGCTTGATCTTGTACACTTTCTGAATTGCCACAGTCTTGAATGCAGATTCTCAGTAAAACTCCTTTGGGAATTGACTTGAATTGTGACTACCCACATTTTACGTTGCCAAAAGTTTTTATGCTGTTACTAATTTAATGATGTTAAACAAAACAAGTCGATGCTTTTGCAAAAACAGCTCAGCATAGGCAGAAACAAGGGATCATAATTTGTTGAACTGGGGCTTCACTAAATGACAAAATGTTATTATAGAAAGCCTGTAGATATTTAAGATTTGTTTATTTTCTGTCTTTGTGAGACTGTTTGGTTTTTTTTCCTAGATAAGCAACATCTTGTTTTTCATCTTACCGCCCATCTGTATGTGCTTGTTCCGTCAATACGCAATCTGCTTCAACAGTGGAATATATTTAATATGGATTCTGCTAGTCGTGGTTGGTAAGTCTGTGTTTGCCAACTCGTGTGAACTGCAAGAGGACATCAGTTTTTCCTGCTTGTACTTGACTGTTTTTTAAATCCTGACATCTGTAGAAAAATTTGCTTGTACTTGCTTAAAGCCAAAGCAGCCACGGTTTCTGGAGGGAAAATGCCTTCTGCAAACTGAGGTTGGTGGGAAATTTGACCATAGTTCTATTCCATTCCAATCCTTCCTTGCACACTTTCTTTTTTTGTGTGTTTTGGTTTACTCTACAGCAGTGCTGACCCTCTTTGCTTAAATGAGAGCTGAAGTGCCAGTACAACTCGAGAGGAGTCGGGTTTTCATTGTACTGAGAAGGCCCAAAGATGTAAATGTGAGATTCTGAAGTTTGTTCATTCCTGGAGGCACTTACAAGGGGATAATCGGAGCCCTCTGGGGTAGTGTGACACTTTCCACCTGTAAATCTGTGTCATGGAGTAGTCATCAGATGCTGCTTTTTCTCTTTGTCTTACCCATTCTTGTGCTATTGAGAAAATTCCAAAGGAGCATTTGGCATTTATTTCTTAATTGGTTTTGCTTTATACTCTTCCACCTGCTGTTCCTTCATGCACATCTTTTATCGTAGGAGCTAACATTTTTAGCTGCAACTTTTTGTCTTGGTTATAAAAGACAGGGATCTGCTAGGGAGGGCAGGACCTCCCTTTGGAATGGGGAATGCAAACTCCCTCCCTCCGAATTATTAAAACTTGGATATTAAGTCAGCTCTCAGGCAAAGATATGGGGATAGGAATAACAGCTCTTTACTAGTATGTACAACAAGGCAAACAAAGAACAGCAACTACAGCATTAATGATGAACAGAACTAGGAACCTCGAGGGCCTTTGTTTCACAAAGCCCGGGGCGGTCTGGTCTCAGTGCATAGATCTCAGTGCAGGGCTCTGAGAGCACCAAGCTGGAACGGTGGNAATGTATTTTTCTTCACGATTAATGAGGATATGATGACTTGGATTGCCTCTTAGTAAAGTTGGTGGTTTTTATCACCTTTTCTAGACCAAATGGTAGCTACCATTTCCTGTGAAGCTCTGAGCAAGAGCAGAGTGTTTCCATCTCTTACGGTACTGCAGCTGTTCATAATGCTGTCTCTTGATTCATTCTTCCAGGAATTGGATCTGTTTATTTTCACGCCACCCTCAGTTTCTTGGGCCAGATGCTGGATGAGCTGGCTATTCTCTGGGTTCTGATGTGTGCTCTTGCCATGTGGTTCCCTAGGAGATATCTGCCCAGAGTTTTTCGAAATGACAGGTAATCATACAATGATACATGTATGCTTTCGTATTTTTTGAAACTTCTTGTGCTAACACCTAAACTTGCACATAATGACACCAAGTTATCAACCGTACCACTGTCACTGCTATTTTTTCTTACTCCATTCTGTTCCAGCTGCTTGTATCTCATTCAGCCATTTTGTTCAAAATTCCTGAGTCAGCAGTTGCTGGTAGTGGGAAATGTGTCCTGTAACTTCAGGTGATTAGATGAGATGACTTGCCTCTGGAATTGTGTGTTCTTGTTGATTCTAGGGAGACTTTTATGTTGAGTAGTTTTTATAACTTATGGCTAATGTAGGAGAAGCCATCTTTCACTCTTCCCTTTTGTATATCCTGAAGTATATATACAAGTGAACCTATGGAAGTCAGCTGAACATTCATCTGAGTTTTTAAGATAGTGGTTAAGGATGCTGTTTAGGTGTTCAGAGGCTAAGTGTTTCTTTAGAAACTTATTGTGTAAAGGGATTTTTTTCTTTTTCTTGCAGGTTTAAAAAAATACATTATAGCCAGTTTAAACCATTTGGTTGTGGTTTGCCCCCTCATAAAAATATTGTGTTGTTCTTTTATGCAGTAAAGAAGTTGAGGTAATGGAGAGGTTTGAATTGCAGCATCAGTGTTGTTCTCTCTGAAGATTGCTAAGACTGCTGTCTTTTGCCCTCTTACACTGTTACTCTCTCCAGGAGTTTTTTGAGTTTGTTTGTTTGATTGTTTGGGGGTTTGTTTGTTTGTTTGTTTCTTGACAATATGCCAGATTAGAAGTTGCTAATGCATGGAGAGAAGTTTGGTGCCTAGACTCACCATACCTCAAAATCATTTGCTCTGGGTAGAGTGTACTTTAATTACTGTATACAGTACTGAACTGTATCGTATACAGTCTATGTGCATGGCCCATTTCTCTTCAACATCTTCATAAATGACTTGGACTTGGATACAGGACTGGAAGGAATACTAAGTTTGATGACCACACTAAATTGGGAGGAGCTGTTAAATCTCTTGAGGGCAGAGAGGCCTCCATAAATTAAAGCAGTCACAAACCAGGTGAAGTTCAAAAAGGGAGAGTGCTGGATTCTGGGATGGGGCAACCCTGGTTGTATGGACAGTTTGGGAAATGAGATGCATGGAAGGGGACTTGGGGGTCCTGGTCAGTGGCAAGTTGAACATGAGCCAGCAGTGCCCTGGCGGCCAGGAGGGCCAACCCTGTCCTGGGGTGCATCAGGCACAGCATCACCAGCTGGGCAAGGGAGGGATTGTCCTGCTCTGCTCTGAGCTGGGGCAGCCTCACCTCGAATGCTGGGGGCTGGTTTGGGCACTGCAATATAAGAAAGATGTGAAACTGTTAGAGAGCATCCAAAGGAGGGTAATGAGGATGGTGACAGGTCTCAAGGGGAAGCTGTATGAGGAGTGGCTGAGGTCATTTGGTTTGTTCAGTTTGGTGAAGAGGAGATTGAGGGGAGACTTCACTGCAGTCTTTAACACCCCAATGAGGGGAAGAGAAGGGGCAGGAACCAGTCTCTTCTCTGTGTTGACCAGTGACATGACCTGAGGGAATGGCCTAAAGATGAGTCAGGGGAGGTTTATGTTGGATGTTAAAGAAAGGTTCTTCCCTCAGAGGGTTGTTGAGCACCAGAACAGCTCTCCAGGGGAGTGGTCACAGCACCAGCCTGACAGTGTTCAAGAAGCATTCAGACAGTGCTCTTAGGCACATGGTGTAACTCTTGGGGGTGGTGCTATGCAGGGCTAGGAATTGGAGATGTTGATCCTGCTGGGTGCCTTCCAACTCAGCATGTTCTATGATTCTATGTGGTTTAACGTTGCATTGGCATAAATTTAGTGCTTCTGCATATTACAGTATACTGTTACTGCAAAACATCGTCAACAAGCTTTATTGGTGTCTTTTGTTTTATTGTGTGACTCTTAGATGTTCAGTTCAAGTGAAGAATTCAGAGTCCTAAATTTATGTGTAATTTATGTAAACTCTGTAAATGAGCCCCCAGAAGCCTAGATTACATTTTGTCAATTAGTGTCTTCTGATATTGGGCAGGTTCACTGTATGGACCAAGATGTTAAATCTATTGGGTAAAGGAATAACAACACTTTTGGGGCGAAATACTGTTTCTGTTTAACTTGGTGTTGAAACTGTAAATACTGAGATGAAAGATCCTATTGTTTTCTTCCACTTCTCAGAGAATGTGTCAAGACAGTTACTTTTTAGGGAAGGTCTTCATTCCTTTCTGAAGTATGCAGACACTCTGGGCAGCAAACCTGTGCTGGTTTGAAGGCAAAGCAGCAGAAGGAATTAACTTCACACAAATACCTTGCAAGGGATTCCAAGTCAGAATTAAAATTTAATAGCAAAAATTTTAATAAAGGCAATACTAGAGAAACACTGGCTTAAACTGAGAAAGTCTGAATACGACCAGACACCCTATTGGTCAGGGTGATGGCAGCAGTTCCATTGGAATGATAGACGTGGTCTTGTTGAAGCAGTGATCCTGTTGATAGGTCGGGTCCTTCTCTGGAGGTCCAGTCAGTGGTGGTTATTGGGAGCTCTTGTCCTCTGGGAATCAAGTGGTGGTATCCTGGTGTCCCAATCCCCAGATTATATACAGGTGGGAATGTTAGGTACCTCGACCCGGGCTGGAGCATCTCACAATGGGATGATGTAATTCTATGATTCCTTCTGGGGAGTCCTTGATGGCCCATGAACAGAGATGGCCCTGCTTTAGGCAGAGTGTGCATTGGGCAGCTGTTGCAAATAACTGACCATTAACAGCTCATCAGAAGGTGCCATAGGTGGTGATAGAATGCATACTTTACATTGTAACCTGAGACAAAACCCTCACCTAGAGCAGGTTTGGTTAGTACTTCTAATTTTTTTGCTTTGCCTGACTAATCTGGTATTATGTCTGTCATAATACTCTTTGCTTTCTGCATCCTCATCAGAATTTGAATTCTCAATGCGGAAAATGTTATTATCTATCATGACCAATTTATGATGTATTTATTCATTAAGACATTCATGTCAGATCAGAACTTCCTACTTAAGTTACTTGTTGCTTTCCAGTGGAAAGAAAAACTTTAAAGCAAAAGGCCAATGGAATGAGCCTAGATGAGGGTAATGACACTTGTGGCCATGGAATGGTACTGTACAGATATATTGAGACCCTCCTTAAAACATAGAAGGCCATCCTTGGACAGCAATTGTTTTAAAAAGCTATGGGCCAGTAGTTAAAAGGCAGCAGGGTGATCCTCTTCCTGCCATAGCCCAGCCATAGACTGGATGTGGGTTGTTTGAAGTGCCAACCTGAAGTTTAAACAACAATTAACATATCTTTAATTTAAAAGTTGTCAGGCTGTCTACATAGGGCGCAATAGTGATTTCATATTTGCTAAGAATATACCAAATCCTAGTCTTACAAAAAAGTCTGTGAATTTCTCACCTACTGTTGAATTTGATTAAGGAAATATTCTAGCTTAGCATGTAAGTTTCAGTATCTTTGAAGGCTCTAAAGAGATAAAGGAAAGTAAAGCAGAAGTTGGAGCATTAATAATAAGAAAATATCCTAAAAACCATGTTAAAAGCTTGAAGAATGATGAGACAGAACATTTTAGAGGAAGTACAGTGCTGTGTGCAGAGGTAGATGTAAATTTTATTACATTGTTACATTGTTATTAAAAGAATGTTGAAAATTCTGGGCTTAGTAATTAAAACTTTTGAATTAAAAGCCGTTTTTCTGCTCATATAAACTCTATTCAGGAGCCGATTTAAAGCTGCTGTGGGTGTCCTGTCCGGAGTCACCACCTGCCTGGCTTTCATTAAGCCTGCCATTAACAACATCTCGCTAATGACACTGGGAGTTCCCTGCACAGCTTTGCTCATTGCTGAGTTGAAGAGGTAAGTACAATTCTCCTGAATGTAGGCAGCATTGCCTTCTTAGATCCTTAGGACACTGTGAGATGATACACTAGGTCCAGCTTCAGTGCTTGTGACAGCAGATCAGGAATGCTTCAACCACATGCAAGAGGCTATCTAGTATGAAATTGCTTGGCAGCTCAGACATTTTTTGACAAGGATTTCTTTTTCCTAGGACATTATAGCAGGTCAGATATTTTCTGTGTTCTTGCAATATACCTCGTGCTGCAACGTGATTTAAACTCAAATTTGTTTGTTGTGAAATTAGGGCCTGGGTTTCGCTTTATGGACAGCATTTTTTCTGTATAGTGTGCATGCATAAGGGTGAGGTGATGGCATGGTTGCAGTCTGGATGCTAGTGGGAATGTGGAGCGAGAACCAAGCACATGTGGAAGATGCTCCAACTCCCAAAGTTGTACTGTGAGTCTTGCATGACTTTGATATGAAAATTATCTGATTTGATTTCATTTCATCTGATATGAAATATATGATGGAGTTGGAGTGCCATTGACATGGTTAATCACTTTTTTTTTTTGGAGGATAGGTGTCAGTCAAGGCTGTAGAAATCATAAAACCATAATGCAAACAGAGAAGAACCTGAAACCAATTTCCACATTATAGAGAGTTCTTCTGTTACAGTGATACCAGTAGCAGTCCAGAGACTTTATTTTCATCTCTTCACCCACTGCAAAAAGGATCTGAGGAGTACTAGCATTTGAACTTGTCCTTTTTCACCTCTTCTCCAGTGTCTGAGAAAGATTTTACAACTTACACCTGCTCTTATATGTTGCAAATGTCCATCAAAACGAATTAGAACAAATGTCTTAATTCTGATTGCATCTGTTATAATAGAGATTTTTCTGTTTGCTACATTACTGTGGTCTGCCACTGCTATACAATGCAAGCCTCTTCAAACAATGTTTTATAAAGATGTTAATGAGTCTTTTCTCATTAGTCATCCTTCTATGTATTTCTGTGGTCAAAGACGCTTGGAAACAGCACACAAATTAGTTGTGGACCAGGTCAGTAGCAGAACAATATTGGTGGTGTCTCATTTTGGTGACAGCACGA
>VYZR01106276.1:11860-26464 GCA_013400675.1 Oxylabes madagascariensis
TGTATTCCATCACTCTTACACTCAATCATGCAATTTTTTAAATTATTCCGTCTCAGGACTAAGCCAACTTTGCCCCGTTAACAAAAAGTTATTTTTCCTTAAAATGTTTCACTTGGGGTTTTACTTATTCCATAACTACTGCAAGAAAATTCATCACTGAAGTTATTTAAATCTTTGAAAATGGAATTCATTGGTACATAGATGTGAAAAGGATCAAAACCCACAAGCTAATATATCTTCTGTCAATTTTATATCAATAATTTGCTTTCTCTAATACACAGAGGGGTGTGTTTTGTTTTTGATATAATCTCAGCTTTCTTTTTCAGGCTGGCAAATTTTCAATGACATAAAGGAAGAGCATGAAGTATTTTATAGGTCTCTTTGGTACCTATTTTGCTTTTTATTCATTGAGAAAATAACAATATTGAGAACTGACTTTTGCCTCTAGTTTTTAATACTGATTGTTTCAAAGAAACAAAAATACACTTCCCAAAATCTCATATAGAACATTTTATTTTGTGGGGCCTGCAGCACTTAGACTTGTAAGTAATCTGTTTTCAATTAATGTATAGTTTTACTTACATTTAGTTTTTCATTATGTACATGTGGATGGAGGAAAAAAAAATTGTGGCACATTCAGTGTTTGAAACATATTTTTTTATAAATTTTGCATAGGTCATTAAGGAAATTCAGTCTTTATCACAACATATTTTTCAAATGAATTCTGCTAGAATAGCTTCTTCAATATAAAGTGGGAATAATTTCAGTTGTTATCTTCAAACACTATTCCTGAATATGTATCTTCCCATAAGACAGAAATTGGATTAAATTAATCCATCTTAAATAGATGTTATGATAGTTCAAAATCTGTCACTGTGGCTTGTGACTGCCAATTTGATCTCTAGTGTTGTTCCCTTAAGTCATGTAACTCTCTTCTCCTGTTTTCTACCTTGTTTATCTTGCATTAAGAAGGCAAGACTATCACAGGCTGATATCAAAAACAACTAGGAACTGAAAAGATCTGGCTGTAGAGTGTGCATCTTACCTTCAAAAGAAAACCTATTTTCACCCTTCAAGAAAATAAAGATGGAAGAGGAGAACAGGTGCTTTAGAAAAATGCAGTATCTGAAAAATAAAGTAGATTTGGTTAACTTTAAACAGACAGCAGCTCACACAGACTCGTGTAAACTGATAACAAGAGAGTGATCAGTATAAGCACAGCTCACCCTGCATCAGCCACTCACAACTTGACAGAGTTTGCTGAGATATGCTGCTATTACTAGTATTATTGGATGACTAGAGGCATCCAAGCTAGCTAGCCCAAAATTACATCATGTGTATTTCTGTGAGCTGAAGTCATAATGGGAAAAAATAGGTCAGATAAAAGAAGCCTACAGATTTTTGCAGGAAAACTCCCTTTCTAACTGAGCAATGATAGAAAGCTGGGTGTTTTCAAAGTATGTCTATTCCAAAATCCCCTGCACCAGCTGGAAGCGTTGCTTAGGGGAAGCATTGGAAGACGGCAGCTACTGATAGTGATGCTTTCCTAGAATATTTTCTCAGATTGAACGAACTTTGGCTTGAGGACTTTCTGAAGAAATAACCAAACTGATGGAACAGTTTTAGGACAGGAACTGGGAAAAGAAGTGGCGAGAGACTGTATAGATACATGAAGAAGATCCTGGGCTAATGTGAAAGGGACAGCTGTCTGGAGAAGGTTCAGGCAAGAAGAGTGACATGTTGAGAGAGCAAGTTTGACCCTTTGCTGTTCCTAAGCAAGGACCCAGTTATGCAATTGCAGTGCATTTGGGCCAATGTTTTGAGTTGGCTTGGCACAGTTTTTGTAGCAGGGGAGAGGACCTGTGCTGGAGCAGTTCTTTAAGAAGTGCAGCCTTTGGGAAGGATCTACCAGAGAAGCTTGTCAAAGACTGTATCCCATGGGTGAGACTTCACAGTGAAGCAGGAGAACAGTGTGAATAGTAAGGAGCAGCAGAGTGAAGCATTATGAACTGACTACAATGCTCATTCCTGAGCCGCTCCGAGAGGAGAAAGTAGAACTGGAAATGCAGTTGAGCCTGGGAATAAGGCAGTAGGGAAGAATATTGTTAATTTTTTCCCCACTTTTTTCAATATCCTAGTCTATTATTAATGGTAATATACTAAATTAATATTTCTCAAGTTGAGATGTTTTTGCTCATGATGGCAATTGGTGAGTGATCTCCCTGTTTTTATCTGACCCATGAGCTATTTTTTTGGTCTCATTTTCTCCTCTATCTTGCTGAGGAAGAGTGAGGGCAGTGTGGATGTCTGGCAGCTGGCTAAGGTTAACTCACAATGATTCACTTTCCAAACCAGATATTCATCACTACAGAAGCAATGTTTTGGTAGCAAAAATTAGCCAGACTTCATGTCATTAGAGTTCTTACTGAAAGGGCCCAAGCACTGCTTGCCACAAAAGTGATAAATAGGGCACTTTCCATGTGCATGCTGCAGGTGACATTGCAAAGGGGTCAGCTGCTGAATCCACTGGACATCAGATATTACCAGAGATGAACTTCAGCCTCCATAGGCAACCTCTGAGAGTCTACTGGCAAACAAGAAATGGTTAGATACAAGATTATGTCACGGGGAACAGGCAACCTCCTACCATCTGCTGTCACCTTTGTTGTTCTTCTGTCAGAAAATCTTACTTTCAGTTGCTTTCTCCCCTTGAGTGCTTTCAGATCCATATCTGCAAGGAACAACTCTTACCCACCTGTTTACAGAGGCATCTGAGGGCATAGGAAAGTGCTGTCAGCTCTGCCACTTGACATTGTTTCACAGTGCATGAAAACAAACCAAGGTGTTAATATTCAAACATTAGGTATTTTGTCCAGTCCTTAGAACATGGAATATAAGAGTTTCAAATGTCCTAAGTCACCTTTTATTTTCCTTTTCTGTCCTAATCAATCTTATTTTCCTTTTCTGAGCTAATAAATCCTGAATCCTTTTCTGCTGGGCAGCAAGAAAAGTGGAAATTATCTTCTTCCTCAACAAAACACACAAAAAGCTGGCAGCTGATACACACTCCAGAGCACTGGGAGTCAAATATCTTTGGCAAGGGTGGAAGTAACACAGGATTTATTTGACGGGAGTTGCTGCTGTTCTCAGCAAAGAAAGGATTCCTCCAAGTCTACACATGTGATAAAAAAATCCACTGCTGCTCTAATTCTCAATTTGGTAAAGTTCCGGTGGGAACTGCACATCCACAGGGACACAGAAAAATTCCTAACTTTAGAGACAAGGGCCATCTTGGCACTGTATTGCTGTATGCTGTAGAAACTAATCTGAAGCCTCTTCTTAGTCCTGGCTTGGATTGGTAGCAGATAAGAAAGACAGCAGGAGCTGCAGTAGTATCCAGAATCACAAGGCAGTAGCACCTCAGGACCACCACAATCGTCTAATGGTACAACATACTATTGCTCCTTGAAATGAAATAGTAACTACTCTAGAAAAACTGTTACACAAATACGGTAAAGTAAGCAAATTCATTGGATGAATTCAGAGAAATCTGAACTTTTTTTAAAAATTTTTGACAATATACTGATTTTTTATCTTAAAATTATGTCTGCACTGCTGACATTCTAGAGTTACCACAGAGGCAAGCATAGTATATGTTCCTGTATGATTAGTTCTTCAAATATTTGTTCTCAATTTTGTATGGATAGTATAGTATGAAATACATGATTACATGCATCATGAAAATTTCCTTTCACATTCTGCCACTCACGTAATATATTTTGCAATTTTTGAAGTCACATAGAACACACCACAGCCTAAAACAATACAAATAAAGTTGACAGTATTATTCATTAAACTTTAGGGCTTCCCATCTTACTAAAACCAAACATTTTCTGTCCCTTATTTTTTTACCACAAGAATAAACAACTAACTTTCCTGCAAATCACCATTACAACCACATTTCTTAAGACATATCTATTTGCAAGCATAATGTCAGTTTCGGAANCAGTATTTTCATTAAACTTTAGGGCTTCCCATCTTACTAAAACCAAACATTTTCTGTCCCTTATTTTTTTACCACAAGAATAAACAACTAACTTTCCTGCAAATCACCATTACAACCACATTTCTTAAGACATATCTATTTGCAAGCATAATGTCAGTTTCGGAATGGTTTGAATTCCAAATGATATTTGATACGGCAGCTTTGCACTCGTAAATGCAGTCACTATATCTGTGTAATAAAGCTCAACAGCAGTAAAGATGATAGTTGGTTGAGGGAAGAATGAAGTGTCCTACCCAAAGGAAGGCCATCAATACGTGTTTGCAGTGTTTGATCCATGGTAGCCTAAACTGTTCATGTGATCCTTCAAACTGTTATTCTGAAAAGCATAACACCAAAAAACGAAACTCAATAGTTACCGCACTACTTTGCAGTTCTAAGTTGACACACATTTCACACTCAGATTTGTGTTACTTTGTAACATTTAAGTGGAGGGAAAGTCCTAGGTGGAGTAAAGAAAACTGATTTTTGGGAAAACTCACAGTAACTCTACTGGACAAAGAGAGGGAAGTTCTGAACTTACAGGGTTACAACCTAGGAATCAGATGCTTATTTCAGTCATTTCTTTAATATTATACTTGCAATATAACTTGGGCTGCTACTAACTTTTTAATTTTCTGGCAAACTATGAAACTACATGCAAGCTGCCAAATGCTAAGCTCCAAAATCCTTATTGACCTATTAATAGTTGACCCCTACTCTTCAATTGAGGGACATCTGGATGATGAGAGAGAGATCTTGCAAAGTCTCTACACATAGATGGTAGGAGTGTGTCATGGTGTCTGGAATTTTAATGCAATGATACAGCATCATTCAGCTGGTTGCCATTCCTTAGTGAGTGCTATAAAAAACTCAGACTGAAAAACGATACGAAGGAAAGTTAACTTTCCTCTGATGTCTTTTTCACTAAATTTTTCCTTTAATGCCTTTATTTGTTGTCACTGGAAGCCTTAGAATCCTATTGATGGTCAAAACCCTATGAGCTCAGGCATTTGAGCTCTGAAGTCAAGCTTATATTTCCTCCAGAGGTGATTTCATTAGTGATGTCATGACATAAAGCATTTAAGACTGCTTCAACTAATTAAACATATCATTGGTGGATGCTCTGATATAAACATGGAGACTGACCCAAAGCAGCAAAGCTCACATGTACATCTTCTACAGATATCTCTTAGATTTCTAACATCTAGGCAGGAAAAGAAAACATTATGTCATTTATTAAATTAAAAGGATAATATAATTTTCACTGAATGTCAGACATACCTCAGGAAACAATCCTCTTATGGAGTCTATGCTTTTTGGGGGTATGTTTATTTACTTGTCCTGTTGCTAATCTAATTTCATTAGGTCTTCTTAATCTAATCTTGTGGATTGATATTAGAGCTGATTTAAGAAATTTTAAATGAGAGTAAATAAATATAAGAAATTTAAAACAATCAGTTGCATCACATTTCTTGATGCTAATTTAGAAACAATTCTTTGATTATATCAAATTTTATTGATCCAGATTTATTCTTTGTATCATAACAGAAAATGACCAACACAAACATTTGATAAAACTATCAATCACAGCATAAGTTTCCACATAGTAAAAAAAAAAAAAAAAAAAAAAAGGTAATTTATTTGTTGCTTCCTGTACTACTGAGACTGAATTCTAATTTCAGGTAAGCTGAAACTAACCACTGTAGAGGGACTTTATTTTGCCAGCAGAAAAAAAAAAAAATCACCATTCATATTTCTAGACAGGAAAATGGAATTTGGCCAATATTGGTTAAAATGCAATTACAGTGCCACAGGACGGGAAGAAGAGAAAGGAAGGTGGGTCCATCTTGCATGGTATATTGCTCGTTCCATCCTCTTGAACACCAAATTTCCATCCATCTACATTTCTTATTTTCTCTGTCTCCAGCTGAAAAAGGATTGATGACTGCTGGATGATTTAAGCAGCTGGTGCCTTTTCATACCTGTTGACAGCTCCTCAGTGACACTGAAAAGTCAGCAGCAACAGTGAAAGCTCCAGAGCTCGCCTTGACTTGAAATACAGCTCACTTTATCTTCTTTATCTGAAACCCGTTTCTGAAAGCATTCTCAAAGACTTAATAATGAGGTCATTAATTCATTAATGACCACTGTAATTTTTTTTTTAAATCCAGTTTAAATCCAATTATTTTGACAATTGTTCCATCTTAAGCAAGAAAGCTAACAAAAAAATTTTGAAATAAAGCCTGGTGTTATATTTCTGATCATGTCTACTTTTAATTTTTTTTTTNGCGCGCTCCCGGCCGGCACCGCCGCCGCCGCCCCGCTGTCCGGGCCCCGCGGGGAGGCCGGGGCTGGGGGGCAGCGCTGCCGTGAGCCTGGGACAGACGGAGGCCCCAGGACCGAGATCAAAGGTTAAACGGCTTTTTGCTGCCATCTCTTGAAAAACCGGAGGAAAAGGCAGCAGAGGCTGTTGCGTGCCCGGGCAGCATCCCCCGGGCTGGGGCAGCGCTTAGCGCTGGCTGAGGAGGATGGATTTACCTTCTGGGTGGACGGAGCGCTGAGGACTTGTCACCAGTGCTGACGGATGAGCATCAGGGCTGCGCGGGGAGAGAGAGGTTCATTATAAATACACTTCATCCTCACTCCCCTGACTCAGGGCTGCGGGAGGCTGCGAGAGAAAAGTGGTTTCTGCCTTTGAAGGAATGAGTAATCTCCTGTGTACTGTACAGGGTTTTTTACAGCTAAAAGAGAGCTTTCAACTGTAAAGACATGCTTGAAATGTAGGCTCTGTCATTGTAAGAGATGGCAGGTGTGGACCTGAGGTGGCTGCAGAGCTCATAAGGACCCGAGTCCCTGTCAAATTTCAGTGATGGGGACATTCTGTCGCTCGATTATTCAACCGGCTCCCCAATATTTCACATGTCCCACAATTCCCATTTTGTTGGCTAGCTAAATCCTCTGTGTTGACACATTTGGATCGTCCACCACTGCAAATCAAGCAAATCATAGGTCAGCAATGAATTCTAATGAAATCGAAGTAAGCACACTTTCCTTTTTGAAATTTATGGAGAGAAAAAATAGAAATGAAGATTTTTTTTTTTTTTAATCTTCAAAGGGAGGATGAATGCTTGAAACCCATTGGTAAAGGAAACAGTCACAGTTTGAAAAGAAAGAAGCAAAACACTAAAATACTTGTTAGCGTTTTGGTGACAACCCAGGTATATTCCTGACTGCAATTTGAACAACGCTTACAATTAAACATGGAATTTACCTTGTTAAGCCTATGAATGTCTATGAGGATCAGTTTTTCTAACAGAACTATGCACCCTAAAATTAATGTTTATTTTGATGGAGAGGAGAAAGTTTCAGTCCCTTCTTTCAAAAAATGGCTAATTAAAATACAGTAAAGGGCACTGCACACTTACTAAAAATATGAGAGGACTGGAAGAGCCAAAAGGTTCCTCTCTCTTCCATTAGCCACATATTTTATATTAAGTAAGTCAGTTTTAAGAGGGTTAGAAAATTATCTCTCTTTCCCAATTTTAAAATTTTAAATGTCATGTCCACAATATTTCAAAGTTGTGGCCNGATCATGTCTACTTTTAATTTTTTTTTTCCAGCTGTCTTTATTGACGTTATGTTACCAATTTTTTGCTCTTACAATGTCACTGTAGAAAATGAATCGCCAGCATGTCACAGTGAATCAGAAAGTTCATTCCTGTATCCCTCACCTTGGACATCGCATCATGATAGCAACATGCATATTTTGAATATTTTGCGGCCCTTTCTTAAAGGGAAATCCCACCACCATGAACCCAAGGTGAAGGTCTACATCATCTAAAAGAATTTACTCTTCGCATGCTTTTTTTTGGGGGGGGCGGGGGGAGGCGNGCGGGGAGAGAGAGGTTCATTATAAATACACTTCATCCTCACTCCCCTGACTCAGGGCTGCGGGAGGCTGCGAGAGAAAAGTGGTTTCTGCCTTTGAAGGAATGAGTAATCTCCTGTGTACTGTACAGGGTTTTTTACAGCTAAAAGAGAGCTTTCAACTGTAAAGACATGCTTGAAATGTAGGCTCTGTCATTGTAAGAGATGGCAGGTGTGGACCTGAGGTGGCTGCAGAGCTCATAAGGACCCGAGTCCCTGTCAAATTTCAGTGATGGGGACATTCTGTCGCTCGATTATTCAACCGGCTCCCCAATATTTCACATGTCCCACAATTCCCATTTTGTTGGCTAGCTAAATCCTCTGTGTTGACACATTTGGATCGTCCACCACTGCAAATCAAGCAAATCATAGGTCAGCAATGAATTCTAATGAAATCGAAGTAAGCACACTTTCCTTTTTGAAATTTATGGAGAGAAAAAATAGAAATGAAGATTTTTTTTTTTTTTTAATCTTCAAATGGAGGATGAATGCTTGAAACCCATTGGTAAAGGAAACAGTCACAGTTTGAAAAGTAAGAAGCAAAACACTAAAATACTTGTTAGCGTTTTGGTGACAACCCAGGTATATTCCTGACTGCAATTTGAACAACGCTTACAATTAAACATGGAATTTACCTTGTTAAGCCTATGAATGTCTATGAGGATCAGTTTTTCTAACAGAACTATGCACCCTAAAATTAATGTTTATTTTGATGGAGAGGAGAAAGTTTCAGTCCCTTCTTTCAAAAAATGGCTAATTAAAATACAGTAAAGGGCACTGCACACTTACTAAAAATATGAGAGGACTGGAAGAGCCAAAAGGTTCCTCTCTCTTCCATTAGCCACATATTTTATATTAAGTAAGTCAGTTTTAAGAGGGTTAGAAAATTATCTCTCTTTCCCAATTTTAAAATTTTAAATGTCATGTCCACAATATTTCAAAGTTGTGGCCTCAACCATAATGACTTTGAATTGTCCTAGACCACCTAGTAACGCTCCTGGTTGCACAGGGAATTACACCAAGGGCTTTCTAGTATAAATTGCTTAATCCTTGCAGGACACTTGGGGAAAAGAATCCTTGCAAAGAGGAACATGTTTCCTGTATATGTATTTGGAACCATATTCCAATGCCCTATTATATCCGCTAGGAAATTCTAATTGTGTTTAGCTGTCATCTTGAGTTCTTATGTGATTTAGTGATACGGGATAAGAAGATTATTCTGATAGATATTAAGGGGAAATGTAAAACTGATTTAATTCCATGTTTCTGCATCAGGATCCCCAAATGACCTGTGCTGCTGAGCCACTGTAATTCCTAATGAAAACTAAGCTTTCTGTCATCATGGTTCCTGTCAAACTTCCAACTGGAAACACCAGTTCAAGAACTCTATTCCAACTTGACTGAGGTCTGAGACAGACAGGCAGATAAATGCCCAAATACAAAAGCTTCCATTAAAAATAAAAAACCACCAAAACAAAACCTGGAATCATGCTAAGAGATTCAAAACAAAAATGAGTTTTGATAGTGAGCTGTCCAGCCTCATGCTCCACAAGTAATCCTAACTGAAGTAATATGAAGTAATCATATTGATGATCAGACAGTGCAAGCTTTTTAAGGTATGAATTATGTTGTCTCCATATGGTGACATATATTGCAAAATGATGCTACGTTACTATTTAGCTGCTTCCCATTTTCTTCAACAGCCATCTAGAAAATTAGTCCTGTTGAATCTTGGGAAGTTATGCACAGCTGAAAAGAAGTCTAATAATGGAAGAACAAACTAGAACTCCTACCCCCTGCTCATAATTATCTAGATGACCTCAGTCAAATTACTTTATTATAGGCCAAAGTAATTTGTGTGTCAAAACCAAACACCCTCATTTTCTTTACTTTTGGGCACATCATGCTATTGATAACTCAAGATAATTTCATAGGCTTGTAAATATATGCTTATAAATATATGCTGAATATGATTAAAGCAAAGGCCAGTGCTCTGATTCTGACATAAGTTTGTCCTCCCTATGCACATTTCCAAAGAACAGCTTTGGTTTAGGAAAAACATAAAAAGAAGTGAAAATTTCCTTCAGAGTACATCTAGTCTCCTACAAATCTACAGGTTACTTCTCCAACAATTAAAGAGGCAGCTAACCGTGTATATGAAAATACCTTATCAGGGACCATTAACTAAGATCAATATGTGAAGTGGTAGTAGGTAAACTTGTTCATACTGTTAGCTTTTACTTGCCGGATTATTTCAATGTTGTCATCTTATTGCATGATAGCATGCTGCAATGCAAAAGGGACATAAATCTTTGCCATGAACCCTGTAAAAAGGTGGATGAGAGAGAGGAAAGATGGATTTTTATTCCAGGGTGCATCCGGCACAGACTGGGTTTTCTGCAGCAGTTAATGCCAAAGCAGATGGAGCTATTTTGAGGACTTTTACATTGCTATACTGATATTCTCATATTTAAAGACGTGTTAGAGTATGCTAATATAGCCACTACTTTGCTATAATAAAGGAGTTTAAAAGATAAGCTATTTTTAAATAGCCTTTTCTCTGTTGAATCCGTTCATTTGCCATCTAGGAGACAGTGTGATCAGAGTGGGAACTAGAAGTCACTGACACAACAAAGCCTGTGCTGAATGTGATTGTCCATCAGGAGCTTATTGAATTCACAGGCTGACTTTTCCTGTACACAAAATATATAAAAGTAAGAACTATGTAGCCTTGAAAACTTTATCTCTGTGAATTAAAATAAGAATTCCTGTAAAAAGACGGGCTTTTCAGTATATAGAACAAAATTATGTCCAGTATCTCATGAAATTTTAAATCTTTGGGACTAAAATACACTGAAAAACAATAAAACATTTTACTGGTACATGTTTTGGAAGGAAGGACAATTACATAATTATGAGCAATCCATTAACACCTCAAAGGTAATATCTAAAACATTTATGCAATTATTCTACTACCCTAAAAAATCTCAACATGAAGAGTTCACCAATCAGCAGAATTATGAACAATATAGAGGATTGTGGAATTCTTTAGTCAGAAAGCACTTCTTCCTTTCTACTTTTGTTGATTTCAAGAACTTTTCACCAAATCCTTTTTTAGTATATGAATATCAATGTATGCTACTAAGGATTAGCCTGATGTACAAACTACCCTAACCTAAGTATTGCCTATTGAACTTGCACGTTGAACTTCTTCAGTGTTCAAGTGTTTCACTCTGTCTTGTCTTTGATGTATGTATAATCTCCTTGAAAACCTCTATAAATTCCACTGAGACATTTCTACTCCGTCCCAAAACAGATCCTAGCATCACATAATAGCCAAAGCAAAGAAACCTGCTTCTGGATTCACATGCCTGATTCAATAAAAATAACACGAGGCGTGCAACAGAGGTTTGATTCATTGCAGTGGTTAACTGGAATCCAAATGTGTTTTCCACAGAAAATTCAGAAAATTTAACCCTTTAAATTGAAGAAAAAGTAACAGAAATTTGTAAATTAGTGCCTACAGATGCAAGGTAATGCACAATTAAGTAATGGAGTGTAGCATATGTCCTACATACTTGGGTACAGTGGGGGGCAGCCATAGTATTAGAGCACCAATCTATGTATTGCAGACCATATGGCACATTTGTAGACCACTTGGATGCTGCAGCTGGTGCAAAATGAAGTTCCTATTTGCTTAGCAGATCTGGCAGTAGGAGAAAACCTTATGCTAGTGTTATTTTTACTATATGTTCCCACAGTACAACTTTACACTTTCTAAAGTGTGCTAAGTGTGCACAGGATGGCTAAACCTGTGTATGCTTTTGAGCTTTGTTACCTGAAAAGCTCTTTTTTTTCTCACGATAAATGTCTTTTGATTTACCATGAAGTAAATCAGCGTTTACTTCAGTAAACACTGAAGTATTGCCTCTGGTTTTCTTTATATCTTAACTCTCTTAATTTTAGGACAATTATAGTGCTAAAATCTTTCTTCACCTTGTTGCTACTCACTTTCATTCTTCATAGCAATTTTTTCAAGTTTCTTTTCTCATCTCACCAAATATTTCATTTAAAAAACCCACTACATTTTTCTAGGAAATGCTTCTCCAAGACCTGCCATCTAGAATGCCATTAATTACTGGAAGATTGATGATTTATGTTTCTCAGTTACTAAGAGCTAGGTCTGGAAACATATCACACCTTATTAAACAGATTGCTACATCCTACATCACTCTCTATAGAGTGATGCAATAATAATAAAAAAAGTCTATTTAAAGATCTTTTTCCTCTCTATAGTCCAATATTTTATTTTTTCCCCATGGGGCTATTTTTTTTCATTTTTCACTAGGTGATGTGTGACAAGGTTCCCCAATACACCACCAAACACAGGACACCAAAACTTCCTAATATGCTCAGGTCAGTAATTTATTTCTTTTACCTGTCTCCATCCCAGTACACCCTGTGATCAATCAATCTTATTATGATACAGTATCACAGCTATACAGGCTTCATTAATTACCCAGTTTTTCAGGGGTATCATTTACTATTAGAGGAAAAGTTTCCTCCTCCAGCAAATCCCTCTAGAATACACAAAGCATTTAGTTATTTCAATTTTAGAGGAAGAGTGATGAGCTGGGGTGATGACAACTGGCAGTACTGATCCATGTTCCTCAAGATACCAAGTTCCTTCTTTAGCTTGTGTAAGTCCACTGAATGTGTCTAACTGTTGACCTGCATCCAATGAAATCTGGTTCATTCTTCAGTTCTCCTCCCCTGATTCTGATATATGTCTTATAAAACAGAGGATTCTTTTTCTGTTTTCAGAAAAATGGGATGATCCTGAACACTTTTCAGAACTGCATCCAACAACAATTTTTCATAGAAAATTCAGTTAAGAAAGCTGCCATTTTTCACCCTGCCTCTATTAGAACCAACCTACATAATCACATAATGATCACAACACTAAAATATATTAGAGACACATTTTATTCTTTCTGAGTTGAAGTAGGGTATCTCGGATTCTCCAGGTATCCCTCTTTTTCACATTGAAAACTGTCCCATTAGCATTTAGAATGTCGGGAAGAAAACTTTTCTTTCACTTGTAGTGTTACTGTCGTACCTCCATAGTGAAACCTGTGGGATGTGCATTTATGCAGGCATCCAGTGCTCCTATTGGATTGGCCTGTAAAAGACTGAACTCAGTTGGTAACACTCCTCTCACACTTGTCTAGATGGAGATGCAAGCCCAGGGCTGACATTTCTGTGCTTTCCTGCTCTCAAACGCAGCAAAGCCCGTACAGACATATTTAGCTTTAAACATCTGCTGAAGCCCCTCCTGTTTCTGGAAAGCATTGAAGCTTTTCCTTTAACACTTTGCTGATTCAGACTGCTGGTTAGATGCCAGCTTCTATCTGAGATGTTAAATTAAAACCCCTTCTGGCTGGTTCCTTTGACCTGAAACCGGGAAAAAACAGTCCATGTAATTAAAAGAAAATAATTATAGAGTAATGTTTGAGAGGGATGTGCTTGCCATGGAGGCCTCTTATTGGTGTTGGAGTTTTCCTGGTAATCGTTTTGTCATGGAATTATAAAAGGCCTTTGTTAAGTTAGTTACTGTTCTGTATGTGCCTTTGCAGGAAGTTGTGTTCAGACAGTTAAAGAAAAAAAAATCAACATCACATGGTGTTCTATTACATCATTCTACAAGTGCATCACTCACTGTTTCCTTTCACATGTGGCTTTCAACTTCCAAGAAAAGCATTCCCAGTCATTGATGCCCCAATCCACATCTGCCTCATCTCGAGACAGATGCAGCTTTGTGCGGGACGACTTTCACCACCTATTTGACACATTCTTAACATTTTTTAAGCGTAGAAAACAGCCAGGGACGTCTCACGTTAGTCTCTGCTGGAATTTCACGCAAGGCGCTCACGGCTGCTGCCACCTCCAGCCCATGTGTCGCACCAGCACGTTCGGGGCCGAACAGCACCGTGTGAGCCGCAGGGCCCATCATCCCCAGCCCGGGCGGCGAGGCGGGGAGCGCAGAGGAGCTGCGGGCAGCGGAGAGGAGCTGCGGGGAGCGCAGCCGGGGGAGCCAGCCGGGCCCGGGGAGCGGAGGGAGCCGCCGTGGGGGGCGGGAGCCGCCGAGGATGGGCAGGAGCAGTCGGGGATGGCAAGGAGCCGCCCGTGGTGGGAGGGAGCAGAAGGGATGGGAAGGAGCTGCCAGAGGTGGGAGGGAGCAGGAGGGATGGGAGGGAGCCGGGCAGGAGGGGAGGGCGCAGGAGGGACGGGAGGGAGCCGCCGGCCCTGTGGGTGGGGGGAGCCGGGCGGGAGCGGCCCGCAGGAGGGATGGGAGGGAGCCGGGCNCGCAGGGCAGCCCCCGCTCCGCCCCGGGCCCGGGCAGCGCTGCGCGGGGAGCGCCCCCAGCATCGCCGCCCCGCAGCAGCTCCGAGCGCCTTCCCAGCGCCGGATGCTCCTCAGCGGAAAGGCCCTGCCTCTATGGTCTCTTAGAAATAATCGAGCTCGGCTCTTACGTAAAGCACAATTCGAAAGGCGACAGATCACATTCATAGGTCTGTGTGCGCGGATGTTACTTAGCTTATGGCTCTGTATTGCAAAGCAAAGCTGTTGTA
>VYZR01106282.1:0-24044 GCA_013400675.1 Oxylabes madagascariensis
AGCAGGAATGAAGAAAACAATCCCAGGGTGGTAGATGAGATGTATCAGGAGCTTTGGAGCTGTGGCTGGAATCGAGGGGCATCTCAGCGGGCAGGGGGTGCAGGGCTACAGTGCAGTGAAAGCTCGGAGCAGTGCCGAAACAGCAGTGGCCCGGTTCCGAGCAGGGCAAGGAGAGGCGAGCTCAGGATCCCAGGCACCCGAGCACATGGGGATAGGTCCCTTTTAGTGAAGTGGGTGTTAATAAGGTCCCAGTTCAGTGGCTGCGCTTACAAGCCAAAGGCTCACCCCAGAAAAGAAGCAGCAGTACAGGGCTGGGCTCCAGTGGTGACAGTGAATTCTCCCCGCAGTAAGCAACAGCTTGGCTGTCCTCCTCTGATGCTGAGAGCGAGAGAGTGAGCCTAGCAGCTGCACCCGCCCCTTTACCTGCCAATTCTCATGGTATATCTGCCCCTCAGACAGAAACTCCCGAGAAGAGAGACGCAACCAGATGCCCTCCTCCCCTGAGGCTTTGGAGACTTCTTTGTTGTCTTAAGTACCCAGTTGTCAGTATCTCCTAGCAAGTTAATGGGAAAAAGTTCTACTAGCAAAAAGGACCAAGAGGAAAGAAACCTAACCCTCAACACCCACACAAGTAGATTAAATATGTCTAGGAAAATTTCTGCCTACTGAGGCCAACTAGCACAGAGGGACATTTGTTTATGCAAATAAAGTCTCTTAATCTCCAGAACAAGGACACTACATGCAAAGCACCTGTTAAGGATAGTTCCTGGGATGTACTGCCCCCTAAAACCTGGCTGGACATTATTTGAAAAAATGATAGTTGGCAGAAATAAGTAATATTTCATGTTGGTGACTGAGGTCCAATGCCAAGGATCAGTCACTGGCCTGGTTCATTTATTGTATTGTTCATGTATTGTAGCAGTGGACTGTTGTTGACTGTTGAAAGATAATAACAAAAACCCAAATGTGCCATCAGGCTAAAAAATTTCTAATCAAGGATCTTCATGTATACAGGAAATTATTTTGGATGCATAAACTGAAGAGGTTTGAAAATTATAAGGATGGACCAGATTCTCCTTGAACATGCAGGGAGACGGCAGCATTGCATCTCAGGCAGTGGTGAAAGGAATATGCTTTGGGAGACACACCTGTGAGCTGTTCTCAGGTGGTTTATAACTTTCTCATAGGCTGAAAATGTTGGCTATTTTGGTAGAAGTGTGTTTCACTAAGTGAGCCAAATTAAAAGTCTTTAATTGGTGATTTGAGTTTAAATTGACTTAGCAGCTTTTTTATAACAATGACTGAAGCACATCGATTTCCAGAAAAAAGATGGTTACAGGAACTATCTATATAGTGTGGCATATTTTAAAATTCAAGAATAGTCAAAGTTCTTAAGATACTCTGCGATCCGGGTTATTGTAGCTGTGCCTTCTTGATGACAGCCTCAGCTGCTGAAATAATCAATGTTTCTTGTTATCTCTGTGTGAAAGAGTGATTTATATTCCCTTTGAAATAAAAGCTGAGAACAGGACAAGAAAAGCTGCTACTTTGCACTCTTTATTGCCCTGTTTGCCCTATCTCACATATCAAAGAAGGTTATTTCACCACAAGATCATATGCTTGTCACAGGTGAGACTGGTAAAAAGTCATAAGGGCCATGTAAGGAAGCTAGAATTACTTTAATGCCTACAGAGAGACAAGAAGGTAGGAAAATGAAAGAGAGAGACCAGTGTGGGACTGCAGCAGAGGCACACACTCACTGTTAGGTCTAATGGGAAGTAGACTTCTCCCACCAAAGACCTCTGGGAACAATTTGAAAATTCTCTTTTGAGCATATTCCATTGTAGCAAAATGAGTATGGAATAGTAGAAGGCAGGTTTTTAAATGTACTTGCTGAGATTTTTTAAAGCAGAGCAGCAGATTGGATTTTCCCCTAGAGCTGATAGGAATGATACAGCTACATCCTCAACTCTGCTTCAAGAATGCCAGTATATATTTAGGTCTCTTAATATTCTACAAATACCAGTGTCGTCATCAGCAGGAAAGTCAATAGTTAGAATGAAGGCCTGAGATAACAGATTTCTTCCTCAATCCTTAAAAATTATGAAAATAAATGAATGACTGAATAAATATGTGAGCTACGGATATTGTTTGTGGGTGCCAACCATTGGCAAACACAGGTTGTTACAAGGGAAACCTGATTTAAAGTTGGTTTTTAACAAGTGGTATTCAAGTTCTCTCTGTGCTGGAGCCTAGAATTCTCTACCTTCACTAATGTTTTGAGGTAAATCTTCCTTCATCTTCTCCTTACATTAAGTTTTTTAAGACTAGAAAGGGGTTTTATTCTCTAAAGATATAATTTATCATCATTAAAACAAAAAGAATAAAGATAACTCTGTTCTGCTGGGTAAAATTTAATGGACTGGAAGAAGTTTGAAGGCAAAATCCTGGCCACCGTGTTACCATTAATTCCCACACTTATATAGAACACATAAGTTTAGTGTCAAACATTTTTTTCAATTTTCAGTGTCGCCTTAATTTTTAATAATTTTACTAATTTTAATACTGAAAAAGATAATTTTTTAAACTTATTGAATATAAGTTTCAAAACTCATTGGTCAATATAATGTATTTTAGTTAAATGAAGTGAAAAAGCAGTACCTACACAAGACTAATGTACAGGAAAACATAGTGGGTAATAGACATGTTTCATTATGAATATAATTTACTTGTGAATATGTACCATCATGGCACAGCCTCTGTATCTGCACTCAAAATGGCTATGAATAAAAGAGAGCAAAAATTCAGAAGCAAAAATATTATCTTTATACTATTTTTAATGTTACTGCCAATCTGTGCAACACTTTCAGAAAATAAGGACTCCGTTATGTGAGGCAGTGTAAAAGAACCAAACAAGAAGATTGTGTCTTAGGCGAATAACTTCCAATCCAGGCAAAAGATGGATCCAGAAGAAGTATTCCTCAAAGAATCTGTATATCCCTGAAGAAATTATGACATTACAATGATCAACAGTTGTATCCATAAACAATGGCAAGAGCAGATTGATAGACAACCTATTGTCAAATTTTCCATGGAAATCATAGAAAATCACAAAGCTGAAAGTGAAGATATAAATGAAATATTTTTGGGAAAAAAAGTATTTTCAAGGAAGGCTAAACCCAAATAAATATCTACCATGTAGAATGAAAAAAAAAAATCCATTATGATTAGTCCATTGAAAAACACTTAATTAAAAATGTTTTAAGATCTATTAAGAATTTCTCAGGGCAAAACATTTGCTTCAGAGGGTTTTTCATACTGACATTAATTTTGAAATCTTCCTGCTTTCCAGGAAAGAATGCTATTGAAATAAATGATACTATTTCATTAATAGCTATCATAGGTTGTCCTAAAAAAAAAAAAAAAGAAACCAAGCCAAACCAAACAAAAAAAAAAGTAAATAGAATGAATAAGCTTTTCAACTGGAAAAAAACTCAATTATAGAAAAGTTGAATTGGAATATATATTAAGACCCCTACCACTTTACCTATCACTAATTTAGAAAGATATGTTTTTAATGGAGTCTACTATAATTACTGCACGTTACGTAAAACAAACCCATTTACATAAGATAATGACAGCATGATAGGATTTTCTGGTGCTGACATAAACGAAGTCAATTGTTACAATATATATTTTAATTAAATTGAAGTTAAAAGTTTAGGAGGTGTCTTTGAGTAACTGACAATATTAGAGACTTAAGAGGCCAGAACAACCTTCCTACCTACAGTGAGAAATTTCCATTATAATTTAGTCTAACTTGAAAAGATCAAAGGCCTCTCCTTTTTCTGTTTTCTATGCCATGTATTTGTCTCATTAAATGGCATTAGATTAATCAACAGCTTTTTTGTGTTACCAGTTCTTGTGTTTAGCCAAAACCAAAAGAAGAGATAATGACACAGAGAAAAGCAAATGAGTAATTTCAAAGAGCAAAGTCAGTCACCTCTGCTTATAAAATAGGAACAAATTTAGCAATAATAAGCTATTCCCAGCACAATATCATGACTGAAGATTGCTCCTAGATTTAAAAGAAAAGAAATCAAAAAAGAATCCTATAATTGCTCCTTTCTGCTCCACTTTTTTGTAGTAGACTGCTGTCAATAGGCACCTCTAACAAGGCTGGCAGCCTGAGCTCTGGAGATGAAATTTTTCTTGCTCCACATCTTCCATTACACCAAGAAAAGGCCATTTTGAGTGCTTTTGCAAAAAAGTAATTTTCAGGAGAGAAAATAAAAAGTTCAAATAATAATAAAAAGTAGTTTTCTGAATTGTATGTATATTTAAAACTAATTTTCAAATTAACCTGACTGCATTTAAGGGCAAATATTATCCTGCCTCCAAATGTATTTGACACGTTCCCCTCATACAAGTAGGGAAAACACCATCCATTTATTCAGAAAAATAAGTCTATATTAAAAGTTGTCATATCTCACAAGACTGTTAACTCACATGCACTGTGGAGGGGTTTTTACTCTCCTCTGAAAGAGCTTACCATGGCAGCTGCTAGAAAGAGACACGCAGGAGAGTCGGGGGTAATGTGCCAAAATCTGAATGTCTGTTCTATTGCCATTTTCAGAGCAAGGCAATGTGCTGGTAATGCAATATTCAAGCACCTTCAAATCAATTGTCTAGAACTGCAGTTCATTTATAACCATCCGTTTGTCATTTTAAGAGGCACCCCTTTCCTCCGGGAAAGTTATTTAAATGATATTTCCATGTATGATTCTGATAAGATTTAGGATGCCATCCTGCTTTTCTCTGTAGAGTTTCCTGAAGTAAGATTTTCAGAGGAGAAACAGTACTGTACTCTGAACTCTACTCAGGGTAACTATTTTAAGCAGTCAGCCTGTTTTAGAAAAACAGAAAATCCACTTAAGTTTCCTCCATTTTCACAAGAATTTGATATAGTAGAAGTGTGGTGTTCTTTAAAAATTCTATCTGTAGTACAACCTAATACATATAAAATTATCCTAGGGATTGCTTCCTTACTGGGTGTTACATGTTTTTAAATTGTTGAATTCTTGTAATATTTACTTTTTATTATTTAATGTGACCCACATTTGTAAACAGAAGAAGTAAAAAAGTATTCAGCTTCTGTGAAATGTCACTTAGTGTGAAACAATGTAGATAAAGCAAATGAAAATTAGTTCTATGGAGATGTTATGACAAGCTACATATGTATTTCAAAGGGTCCTGGAGAAATTAATGGCCTGCATGTAATCTAAGTCACAATTATGAACTCACTAAATTGGAACATCCTAATTCCTCAGAATCTTCTCAATAAGGAAATGTTTCTAGATACTAAGAACATTCTAAAATTTTCCTCTGTTTTTGACTGAAATCAATGTATATTACTTTTCTATGATTGTGATATTTAACTAAACAAAACCTACTTAATTCGCATCTTGTAGAAGTGCTAGAGAAAATCAATATTTTATAATCTTATAAATTTTATGAAAATGAAAGCCAAAAGAAACACTTTTTCCCTTTCTCTATTTTTGCTTATTGTATTTCAGTAAATGCACAAACAGTATAGTAAGAACATCCGTAGACTGCAGTTTTATGCATATTATCCCTCATTCCTTCTATGTGTTAGTCACAATCTAGGCATTAATCAAAGTGATAGAAAACAGTGCAAATGGGATGGCATAATAATATAGGCTTAAATTAACACATTCACTTTAATATTCACTCACACAGAAAACCTTTCCAACTGTCAGATGATCCATTAGGTTGTTTAATGAGTTGGAGGGTACCTCTAAGCTGCATATATTACTAGACTATAGTATCATAAGCATATTAAAAGACAATATACTTGCTGATTCAGATCACTACTTCCTTGGCCAAATACAGCTGGCCAGCAGATTCCTGAGGTGACCACATTTTCATTTGGGACCCTGGTTAAGTCTCAGGTTAATCCCTACTGCCATGACATGGGGCTGGTAGGGTGAGACATTGACAGCTTTGGTGGCTTCCAAGGGGACAATTAGCAGTTCCCTTGTGAGTAAACAAATATTTTCTTTACTTACATGGCAGCAAAGCACTAATGATAATAAGTGTCCCTGTGAAAGCCAAGGCAGGAATTCAGGGATCCAGAAAGCAGATGAAAAAGACAGAAATGCCAAGTTGGACAGGAGAGAGGAAAATCTTGGAGTGTTAAGTCTGGCCAGCTCTCTCTCCAACAGGGTGACTCAGCCAGGAATCTCAGCTGTTTGGAGGATAGTATGGTTTCCAGGCTCTTGGGACTGTGATACTGATTCACAGGCTGAAGAATTAGGAATATTGGATTGCTTGAAAAGGCTAAATCAATGCCAAGAGATTTTTTTTACTCAAGGACTCAGGAACTATGACTTTTGATCCTCTATCCCCAAATTAGGGGAATTTGCATATTTTTACTGTATTTTTTTTCCTTAAAACATCTAGAAATCTGTCTGATTTTTTTAAATTGTAAAATTTGAATAGGTTTCCTTTTGCATCGTGGCTGGATGTTACTTTAGGCTATGATCCTTTTACAAAAAGCGGTTGAACATTTGCTTGTTTTGAGAGGCAGAGATTATGTTGTCTTTAATTATCTGATTTTAGTGTAAAGTACACAACCTTTGAAATAGGACACTTATGAAACCACAATGCAATACAAGGAAGAGTAAAATGTTAAAACATAAAAATTAAGAAGTACATACGCACAAACCAAAATGAGTTATAAAGCGAAGTTTATCTTGCACCAAGCAAGCACAAACCTATTACCCAAGGCAATAGAAAGCTGATTGATGATATCATGATGACAAATGAATTCTCATTTTGAATTCTGCCTGCTAAGTAATTAGTAATGTCATCAATATCATTACTAGCTCCTCATTCAACTTCATCAGCAAGCTGTTCCCGTTGCTCATTTTTCAGCTTTTCCTTTCTGTGCCTCAGTCACAGGATGAATCTACATTGAAGACTGTTTCTAGCAACTACCCAAGGGAGCAACAAAAAATTAGTTGTCAGGCACAAGCAGTCTATTGAAACACTGAACTACATTTTAATAGCAACCGCGTGATGTTACATTGAAGTGGTCACTGACTTGAGAATTAGTGTAAATAGTGTCAAGGATATCTTTCTTTTTTTTCCTGAAATGTATTTAGAAACTGACATAATATAAAATGAAAATACTTAGTGATTATAACTGAGCAAGTGACTGCAGGACAAAAGCTTATTAAAAATGTCTTCTCATCTCATTTTCTCATGCTACTGAGATGGAAAAAAACATTGCCAAGGAAATTGAACAAAATACTGCCAATGTAGATTTTCCCCAAGCTTCCAATTTTATTTTTCATTTAAAAACCTACAAAACTTATCTTAAAAAAAAAAAGAAGAACAAATCCTAATGAATACTGAATGAAATATTTGAAACACCCACAATTGCACCTTTGAGGCCAAGCTATAATCTGAACATAGGTACACTATATTAGAAAAGGCCATTGGATTGCCAGTATTTGCCTTTTCTCTTTTTCTCTGCAACCAGGTTTGTATTTTAACAGAATATGACTAAGTTATAGAAATTCTTGTGTTTTTTATCTTTTTAGTAGGGTGAAGAGGGGGTTAAATAATTTATCCATTGCATTTTTTCATGACATTAGGACTTTTCAGAATTTATTTTAGACAAGCAGACTTGTTTAGCTTTTAAAACTGGATTTTAGTACACACACCAGTTTTTGCTCAACTGGATTTAAGCATCTTAGTTTAAATAAGAATATTTCAGCACAGTTTGTTTGCAGATTCTGCTATTCAGAAAGAATTGTACCAAATGACTAAACAACAATAAGTAAGGCGGAAATATGTTTCCTCTTAATGCTGGTGTCCATTTGAACAAAAGCTCAGATTACTTTAAACAAATGTAATATTATTCCAAAATAGGCTAAATAGATAATATGCTTCAGTCAAGGCAGTTTTTAACATTAGAATACTTTCTCTGGTGTTTTCATTGTGCTCCTGCTATGATCCCATTTTGCATTGCTGAACAGAAAAGAGTTTTTTTTTTTTATTTGATCTTGTCCAAAGATGGTCAATAACTAATACACTGTGTCCAAGTCACTTTGTTTTAGACTATCTAGTTCACCTGAACTTTCAACAGGACAGAAAAATATTACAGTTTTGATGATATATCATTGATCTACCTGTGTCAAAAGCAAGATTCCCTTTCTTTTCAACAAATCTTAGAGTAAACCAATGAAAAAATAAAATTGGTGCTTATAACAGATGATCAGTAAACCATAACTCCACCTGAAGTTCTGTGGTAAAACCTGTCACAGTAACTTTATCACCAGAGAGGAACAGGAATATGGTGACGTTAAGCCAGTTGCCTAAACAGAAACTTCTGTGCCTCACCCCTGCCAGTCTATCCTGGTCTCCAGCTGCCTCTGTGGAAGGGTTGGACCCCCACACAATGCTGGTTCCTTTCTCTCAGACACCTATGACTGTCCCAAGAACTCTCAAGTACCAGATATAGATCTTTAGAGAACTGAATTAAGCCCTCAGCATTTGTCTGCATTATCAGCTGTTGAGATGAACAGGGGAAAAAAAAGAAAAGAAAAGGGGAAAAAAGAAAAATAATCTACTAGGTCCATGGCAATGTGTTTATCTACTCTAACTTCTTAACTGCCCTTTTAATGCCCTTTTAAACCATCAGCACATTGAACTTATTGCAGACTTGTAACACTGCATATAATGAGACAGGGAAAAACAATGAAGCTTTTTTTCTTTCTTCTTTGTCCAGGTGTATATGAGACTACTGAAATAAACAGTATTTTCTTCTTAATGGCTATCTTCAAGATTATCAGGTTTTTTATTTATGCAAGACATTTTTGGAATTGAAATACTTCATTGAAATTTACCATTTGGTCTTACTGGTTTATTCCTTGCCTGTTAATAAGACTACAGGATATTCTGATTTTTGTTTGTTTGTTTGTTTGTTTGTTTGTTTTTAATAGGATCCATTTTCCTTTTTTTGGGACACTTTCATTTGATATGCAGTTTGAAAGGCAAATAAAACAACAGTTTTAATTTAAATTCCAGTCAGAGGAAAGTGAAGTGAGATGACTATGCTCATAGCTAATATATTGATTTTGTTTAATTATAATAAACAAAAAAATGGTATATTGCCAGACAACTGGATACGATTTTGTGTTTGGTTTGTCATAAGGAATTTTTTTATATCAATTTACAAGTTCAGTAACCTGAGAAATGAGCTAAATAGCAGTAAGTTTTAATGCAGTTATGGAAATATGCCACAAAAGTAGCATTTTTTAAAGTCTCATGTACCCTATAAAGAACTTGTTAAAGAACTGGTTTCTACATGAAACATTAACGAACTCTGAATTCAAATTAAATTTCAGTCTATTTTACTGTAGTTAATGAACAATATGAGAAACTGACCTAAACTAACATTTCAGGACTCATTAAAAATAATTTTCAGTGGCAGCATTAGCCTGCACTGTTGCTTGTATAAGATTTTATGTAGCACACTGAAACGCAGGAGTCATGGTAGCATCTTCTTGCAAAACAACAGTAATTTTTATGGATTTGTTCAGATCATTGTATTCTTCCAATAATAGTTCTTCCTTGACATCAATTTTCTTTTCCTTGCTCCAAGATTCTCCATTCAGTGATTCATATTTAGAGCTCTGTGTTTTCCCTTGATTTGTTGTTTTTTTGTTTGTTTTTTTTTTTTAATGACCCTTTCAGCAGTCTTGAATTACATAATTTTCAAGCAGTAAATGCTTTTCCTAAGTTTTTTTGATTATTAGGAATGTACCTTATAAAGGGTGATTGACTTCAGCTTTTACTAACTGTCAGTTCTTCATTGACTTATTTCTTCAGGGAGCACTGTCTGCTGCTTCTTCAATCTATGCAAATGTAGATTGGTAACAGAAGTTATTACCTTTTTGTGTTTTAATACAGAAGGTCTTCAGAAAACCACAATATTTTACCTTTGATTTTTTTCTATTATTCAATCCATTCTTCAAAGTGGTATCAAGTTCTAGAAATGTGTAAGAGTATTAGAAGGAGATTTTTCAGATTTTTTTTTTTAACATGAGTTTTCAGCCTAGAACTTGGTTCTGAGCTTATTTTCCACTGCACAAGTCCATATCTCATCAGGCTTCTTGTATCAATTGTTTTATGATAACCTTCCAGATCCAGGGGAATTGATATGACCAGACTGGAAAACAAAGGGTAATACTATGTTCTACAGATCAGGGAAATTAGGAAAAAAAAATCTTTTTCTTTTCTTAAATGTGGAACATGAAAGTATAAAAAATATTTGAACATGATTTCTTCTTTTAGATTTTTTTCCTCAAACACAGAATTTGTTTTTACATTTAAAATATTCTTTTATTCTTCTGTTTACATAGCTGATTTCATAATCACACATGATTATGACTTCAGCTATTATATCTTTGTAATACTACTTGTTATTGTCTATTTATAGTGGAATCTAGAGATGAAACAAGATAGGAAGCCACCTGGTCCTGGCTTTTAATACCATGTGTGTGCTGGGTTTGTTCATAACCAGGTGGAAACACCAATTATGTAGTGGTTTCACATTTGCCAAATTCTGTTGGCCAAATTTAATAATGGTTTAAATGTTTTTTCTGCTGTGAGATAGGACTAGGAGAAAAAGGCAGCAGACCCAAACTTAAAGGTACNGTTGCATGATCTTTGCCGGGCAGCAGCCACCAGGATTTTCAAAAGCAGTGGGGATAGGAGGAAGAGAACTTCACCACGAGGGATCTCGGAGCAGCCCGGCTGATAGATGCCTTCTGCCCACCCCCTCCTCGCCTCAATGACCATCAGGGCGGGCCCGACCCAACCGGGCCCATAGTTGTCATCAGGGGGCCCAGCGGACATCTCCCCTGGCTCGGCCGGCTCGGGGTGGGCTTTAAAATCAGCTGATGTTAATCAGCTGCAGCCTCCCCTTCCCCACCGGGAGCCGATGGGGCCCAGGGCATGGCCAGGTCAGGCCGGCTCCCCCCAACAGGGAGGAGTGGTGGGACCTGGCTGGCCTGGGCCGCTCCACAGAGCGGCCCCAGAGCTGGTGTCACCTGCTGACAAGCTGGAAGAAAAAAGGGATGGCTTGGACACAAACAGGAATTTATATATGTATTTCCACAGTCGTATTCTCCTTCCTCAGTGGTCAAACAATATGTCGGTAGCTAAAATTGGCCTCTGATAAGTGTCTATCCATTCCAAAGCAATTCCAAAGTCCTTACAGGGAATTGTTTCCACTTTAACTAAAAACCAAGCTGTGTTAACCCATGACAATATGATAGAAAACATGTAATTTTATAAAATTGCTTTCTAAACAGGTAAGATACTGCATGGCGCAGGAAGGAGAAAAGCTGCAAAATGAGTGGTATAGTAGGAATTAAAGACCTGTGTCCTTTACTGCATTAAAACTGTGATTGTCACCAGTAAGATAAAGCAGTAAAATAAATACGCAGATCCTGTTCTAAAATAAGAAAGGTGTGTATCCGAAGATCTAACTACATCTGTGCAAATTTTTTTTATATTTCAGATGAAGAATCAAATATGTCATCTCTGTCATCAATGGTAAATCTTATGAGCAGGAAATGGCTTCTGAATATGAGATCTAGAAAAATGTACTCCAAACCACTCTATGAGTTTGTGATAAAGTAGTGACTATTTTTAAACACAGGATAAGAATGGGAAAAAAAATCTGTACTAATTTTCAAACATTAAATTCTTTCTTCCTAGAAATTCATAACAATTTTAGACAAGCCATTAGCTGTCATGAAAGCAGCAGCTGCCTAAGCTGCTGCTATGCAGACTTCCATACCAGGAATTAACTGAGACTTTTTTTACTGGTGACTTCCAAAAGGCATAAGAAGATAAAATATCTTCTATCTTCTATCTAAAAAGTCATAGCAGAAAGAAAACTCTGCATGTGGATGTGATAGCTAATAGGTAAAAAAAAAGACATGTTCAACGATTTTCAAACATTTTTTTTATACATTTAAGAGACTGACAGTAAAGGCCCCATGGCAGTTTCCAGTCCCACTGCAAGTAAGTAGGTGACAAACTCAGTGGTTCAGAACCTGGTAAATAGAGGCAGTCTGATAGAGACCCAGCTTGTTCACAAAGCTTTGTTTAGATAGATTGACAAGCAACAAAGTAAATTTTATGGCAAATTAGCTTAAGTCAAATACAGTCTCCTGTTTTTCAGAGCAATTGGTATCCCCTAATTCCAGTCTTGTTTAAAGCATCTGCTTAAGTTGAAGTTAACTGTTATTTTAAAGGTCAAGAGACAAAGCTTTATAGTGTTTCTTCCTCTTGTCAAGAGTACTAATTCTAGCTTAATTAAAACCCACTGCTGTAGTCCAAAAGGGATTAATTTAAAATACATATGAAGGGAAATCATATCTTTTTTGGAAATTTCTGGTCTGAAATGGTCTCAAATAACTGAAATTTTTCCCTACTGTCTTAAGTTACTAAGTGTTTATAAAATATAAGGAGATTTAGAGACGGAAAAGTTGAAAAAAAAAAAAAAGTTGTCAAAAATGCCTTGATTTGCAAAGTCCCTAATTTATAAAGAATATTTAAAAGAGAACTAAAAACCAATTAATGAATTATTTTTATTAAGAATGCTTGCATTATTAAAACATTATCATAGAATATTAAACATTTTTAAAAACAACATTTCAGGCAACATTTTTTAAACTGTAAACTTTCTCCTTGATTCAACTCACTTTGTCTCATATAAGACAGCAGTCTTAATATATAAAAAAAGGTAAGTAATTTTTTTTTTCTTTCTAAGAATTTTTCTCATTTTTCTGAAGTACAATAAAAACCAGTCTTGGGGTTACTTAACTTGATCTATTTATTTTTGAAACTAATCATAGTAAAACTCCAGATATCTTTGGAGAGAAAATATTAAGCAGTTTCTCAGTAAGCTCTCCATCATTTTTTCTGAATCAATGAAGTTTCTCAAAGAATGCCTCAGGGAGGAAATCTATTCTCTAGCATTTAGAGATATATTTCCAACACAATTTTTATGATGCTGTGAATATTTCATTACAGCCATGGACAGCATAGGTAATATAGTCTTTGCAGGTGGAAGCAAACTAAAGAAAATAGTGCTTTTACCCCACCTGCCTAGGATGACTGACAACAATAACCTGCCATATATGACTATACTATGCTTCTTGCCTGAATAGAGCTTAGCAAGTAGTCAAAACAAAAATGAGTAAGTAAAATCACGAGAAGAGATAGGATCTGGGAACACGAGGAGATAAAATTAAAGCGCTAAAGATCTTAGGCCGGAATGTGAACAAGAGAAGCAGCGAAGCATGGCGATGGTAAGTGTCAAAGAAAATACTGAGGAAACAAGTTGATGTGATGAGGGATGCGGGTGTTGCTCTGAAATTGTGCAGATAAACAATGGCAGATATGAAATCAGTTGGGAAAAAGAATGTATGGAAAACTCAGGGAATGTATAAGTTAGGACTATATGTGACACGTAAAATACAGGCAAAGCTGAAATAAGATGTGGGAATGAAAAGGAATTTATATTTTAAGAAAATAAGAAAGGTGAGGAGTTGCATGTTTGTTCATGAAAGACATGGTTGTTTTTATGTATGGATTTAGTGTATGCGGAATACAATTTGAGGTGGGAATTGAATACGTACTAAAGATTTTCAATAGTTAACAGCTGTTAACAGTTCAACAGTTATTTGAAGCAGATCAACAGTTATTTCCTTCAAGCTCTCTGGAAATATTTATGCTTTCATTGTGAAAAAAATCAGTTATTGACATATGATATCAGTTAGATAAATTTTAATGGTATAAGTAGTGGAAATTAATTGGAAGTTTTAGATTTTTGCCTTGATTTTCTAGGCACTTCAATCTTACTGAAAGATGACATCAATTAGGTATTTCCTTCCCAGTTTTAGAAGGCTCCCTAATTATTTTATCAAGGTTTGACTGCAGGTCTCTCAGATCATTGAATCTAATCTTAGGTCAGACATCAGTGCTTAAAAAAACTCAATGACAACAATTTAGGCGTTAATTGTTTGCACCTAGCCAAATTAATCATTTGATATCCTAAAATCACAGGGCAAGTTAGGTTAGAAGAAACAAAGTAGTCACAACCTTAATTGTGACCTATCTCGTACTTGTCTCCTAAATGGCTAATATATCACAAACTGAATGCATCCAGGTGTTTCAGTCTCAAATTTTGTTGATGCCACTAAAATTATAATTACCTTCCATTGATGCACTAAGGATTTATTTATACTCTGCGTTTCCATATCAGATGGAGACAGAGGAGAGGTCTTTGTGAAGGTCTGGAGCCTGTCACTTCAGATACCTGGATATTATATTGTAGTTAGGACTTGTAAGAAAATTTCCCATGTTTTTACTTCTAAGAGTCACGGTGTGACAGAATATATTGAGTTGGAAGGGGCTCACAAGAATTATGGCGTCCAGTTCTTGGCTCTGCACAGCACCATCCCCAGGAGTGACTGAGAGTATTGTCCAAGTGCTTCTTGAACTCTGTCAGTCTTGGTGTATGCTATCAATTTTATTTCACGTTGCAGGAAATATGAATTAATTGAATTGCTATTAATATATTACACAAATTACAGTAACACCCATTAAGGAATTGTGCTGATAGGCACTGTACAAAAACATAGTAAGTGGCAATATAGAATTTATAAAGTAATCAGGTGATTATTTACAGGATTATTGTAATGGCAATGGTTCAGAAAATATGAATACCTAAGAGACAGGTCAATAATTACAAGTATGTAAGAAGAATTTTCAAAAATGTTACCAGCAGGACTCACAAGAGGACTGGCAGATTTTTCTTATTTGTGCAGACAAGCAAATGACAGAAGTTGCATATCTTAGGCATTCTGGCAACTTTCAATTTTTAACTGTCCTTCACTCAGGACAGGATCATTCAGGATCAGTTATATCTGATAACAATAGAGAGACACTGGATCTCTCTAGATCTGTAAAGCTCCCTTTGCCTTCCACTTCTTATTCTTTAAATGTCTGTCTGTGTTCTAGACATTTACTGGGAAATATCATAACATCTCTACATTATTTTGACCAAATTGTTTGGATTGTTTGTAGTATCAATAGTAATTTTTCTTTTTAATCACCTAAGTTCCTCTGAAATAAGCACTGCAGAGTTAGTAAACTCAGCAGTTTAAATCCTCATACTAAAAGGCTTTTGAATTATTTAGAATTCACCCAACACTTTTGAATGGTCAGGAGCATGGAACTACTCATTCAGCAAAGAATTTGTGACTCACTGTACTGTCCTGTATTGAGGCTTATATGGCAGCTGTTCGCAATTCATTGAGAAATGAGTTCCAGATGTCCTTTAGAGACATGGGCTTTTAAAAATTATGTCTGCATTGTCCTTTTTTGTTTGTTCCTTTGTTTGAGTTTGTTTGTTTTGGGATTTTTGAAAGTTGTTTGTTTGTTTATTTGTTTCTTTGTTTTAAATATACATGTATATTTTAAGGAAGAGAGGAATAAAAGTGAATCAACTGATACTTTCATGTAATTACCAAGCAGATTCAGAGTATTTCAGACTTTACAAAGGAAAACTTTGGAGCCAACAAAGTAACATTTATCATAAAGGAAAAGGTATTATTGTGTATACAGTTGCAGGGAAAAGGTAAAGGCAAGAAATGTTAACTGATGAAGAACAAAACTAGAAATAAATCAGGCATCTCAGGATTATGTATATTGTTTCTTTGGATGGGCAGAAAGAAATTTCCTGTGTTTATCTGCTTCTTTGTGAATTCTGTCTGCCATGTTAAACAGAAATATTTGCCATACTCCAAGGGATGTGAACAATGGATATGGACAAATGGATATGGCTATGCTAGCCATCATTTACTAATCTGCACAGCAAACTGTACTTTCAATATTCTGTGGAAAGCTAAATTCCTTGTTTGTATTTCAGCTTCAGCCAAAGGATCAATAAATGGAAGATTCTGTGGTGTTTCAACAACAAAAATTTGAAACTACATTCAAATCCTTATAGTGCATCTGCATGAGCATCTTTCTTTAAGGGATTGCACGGAAATGAAATATGTTTCAGTGGCCACTAAAATTTTTCTTCAAGACATTCAAGTGGTGAAAGAGTGTAATAGCACTTGCTTGGAGATGGGTAATGTTACCCTTTGGAGGAGCTCCTTTGAGATGTTGCATTAACCTTTTTTCTTCTTCCCTCTGGCTGAGACACAGCAGCAAGGTATTCCTCCTTCTTCTGACCCCTCTGTGACAGGCATAATGGTTTGACAGATCACAGCTAAGGCATGCAGTTGTGATTGTCATGTGGGATCACAAAGTATGACAAATGATCTTGTATTCTGCTGTAAAAACATATGGCACAGAAGTGTTACTGTGAGAAGGTGCAAACCAAATGCCACTTGTCTAAGTCTCATGCTCATGTTGTGAGACATGATGGCTCTGTTCATAACACACCAGAAGGTTTTCTAATATCCTGGGTTCTCTTCAGCAATACAGCAAATACAAGACTAATAGAAAAAAAAATGGAATTAAAAAGAGAGCATATTGTCCAGCATTATATACTACATACATACATGTACACATATAATTCATTAACTGTGAGGACAACTTGACTATAAAGCACAATCAACACAGTGTAAAGCTAACATACAGTAACTATAATATTAAGTGATACTATAGCAATAGAAAAAAATCATACCAAAGTTCCATACATAAACCCCAAAATTTATTTTAAAAAAATGAATTTAAAGATGTGATATTCCTCTTACTGATACTTTTTATGCTAACATTTATCTAAATTCTTGAAATTATTCCAGTTTGTAATGTCACCTTTCATTCAATCATATAATATTAACAAAATACTACAAATTAACTATTAGCAATATATATAAGATAAAATTATTTCTAGACTGAAATGCCATATTTCATATGCCAGGTTTTAGTCTTCACATAGTTTTTAACATGGAATAAAACCGCTAAAAATAAGGATATATAATGAAAATGCTGACATTTTGATTTTTTTCTCTGATATTTCACTTTTTACTTTATTTATGTTTTTTTATTACCTTTCTTCTTAGTATATATATACTGCAAATTGACTCTAACTGAGACACTTGTGCTTGCGTTAAAACTATTTTTTATAGGGAATGAAAATGAATATAATTTGCAATGCTTTCTTTTAAAAACAAGGGTGATGGGAAGGGCCGTTCATAAGGCATGTGTTTTAGTCTGATGAGAATAGCAGTGAAAACAATCAATTAAGTGTGCTGAAATCCCTTATGATCACCCAGGAAGAACTTTTAAATTCATTACGAGATGACTAATGATGTATTGATATAGTTCTTTGGGTAGACAGAGGCAAGACAGCGACCAAAAAAAAAAAAAAAANAAAAAAGACATTATGTCCTTCTTTATATTACTATGGAATCATGGTTATAGTAAGATAGACAAACAAATGAAAATAGTGATGCCATAATCACTGGTGTACTTAATTGGCTCTATCTGATTGTAAATTAGAGCTTGAAGAAATTCTGATCATCAATTTCCAATTGTGCAAACTATCATTTAGAATCTGCTCCTCTCACTTATCCTGAATTATTCACAGTATCTGAGTCAATGCAAGCATAATTTCCATAAGGAAAATCTCCTGCTAAATGTGGATCAATTAAGCACCAAGGACTACAAAAAGTTACTGCTTTAGTTTAAAGTAAAGGACAGAGCAGAATGAGTACAGCTTTTTCAGCAATTAGTCTTTGCTGAGAGAAACCCATGAGTCACATTGATGGAACAAAGGACAGGGCAGTGGATTAGGGAACAAAATTGTTACTGAAGACACTGTGTTCCCCCGTTTTGAGATTTCTCTTACTATGTACAGAGTCATGGCCAGTAATAACAAGGGAGATCCTGCTGAGAAGGTAGCTAAAGCAACCTCAAGCTACGAAGAAACCTAGAACCTTCACCAGCCCTGCACATTACAAATATGTTTCATAGTAATTCCCAGAGGATGTGGTATGACATAAGTATTATTGCAAGGTAATGGAGACATATATTTACACTCGAGACAGAGTAAAACATGTTTCTGTATGAGCTATTATCTATAATTTTTCTTCCTCTCACATATGGATATGTAAGATAGGAATATTTAGAGAATGTCATGCCTAGATTTGTTTCCCTAGGGACTGAAATATTGTATAAGGATCCTTGTAGCTTCATGTTATGGGTTGACCTAGGCGAGATGCCAGGCACCCACCAAAGTCACTCACTGAATCTGCTCTGCAGCTGGACAGAAGAGAGAAAATTTAACAAAATGTCCATGTGTTGAGGTAAGGACTGGGAGAATTTGATCATCAAATACCATCAAGAGCAAAACAGGCTCAATGTAGAGATTTGAAATGGATTTATTACTAACAAAATCAGAGCAGGATAATGAGAAGTAACATAAACCCTTAAAAACACCTCCCCCACCCCTCCCTCCTTCCCAGCTCTACTGCCTACCCCAGCAGTGCAAGGAGGCAGGGAATAGGGGTGATGGTCAGTGCACCACCCATGGCTTCTGCTGCGCAGGGAGAGAAGTTGTTCCTCTGTTGCAGCACTGGGTCCCTCCCACAGGAGGCAGTTCTTCACAAAATTCTCCAGCTTGAGAAAAACAGTTTCCTGTGAATTGCCACAGTGTGAGTCCATCCTATGGGCAGCAGTCTCCCAAAGCTGCTGCAGCATGGGTCACTCCTCCACGGGGTGCAGTCCTCCATGGAAAGGCTGCTCCCACCTGGGAGCAGGGGCCTCTCCCTCCACCAGGACTCTCATTAGATCACAGCCTCCTCCAAGCATTCACCTGCTCCTTTGTGACCACCTCCGCCATGGGCTGCAGGTGGATCTCTGCATCCCCCGTGGATCCCCGCAGGCTGCAGGGGCACAGCTGTTCCACCACGGTCTCACCACAGCCTGCAGAGGAATCTCAGCTCCAGCATCCGGAGCACCTCCTGCCCCTCCTTCTCCACTGACCTTGGTGTCTCCATGTTGTTTCCTTCACATATTCTCACCGCCTCCTCTTCTCTGGCTGGAATTAAAACTGCACCACTGTTGTAGTGTGTTTTATTCAGAATGGTTTGTTCTGCTCTGCCCTGTATTGTTAGTTCAGTCCAAGTTGTATCCTCCCACCTGGCTATCTTTTCCTAGTCCTGCCCCTTGATCCAGATTGTTCCCTGTCCCTCCTCCTGCTGAGTTGTCAATCCTGCTTTGTACCAGCCCCCTGTCTTCGGAAATCCCCTGGAAATCCCCTATTCTTTGAAGCCCTATTGGTTTGTTCAAGCCGCTCCCCTCCCCCTGTGCCTCCTCATTTGTTTGAATATTGTAAACTCCACCTTGTGCTCCTCCCCAGTTTTCTCCCTATTGGCTGAAAATTTGTACCCGCCCCTGGAACCTCCCCTGTATAAAAGTCCCTGCACACCAGGGCTCAGTGTCTTTCATCCCTGGACTCTTCCTGGTAATAAACTACCTTGTAATCTAAACGGAAGATCTCTCCCTGATTCTTGGCTCTGCCTTCGGCGCTTCAGCACATCACTGTGCCGTAGAGAGCAAGCCCTGCTCTACTGCTGCTCAGATCGCTTCGCATCTGGGAACAGCCACTCTCAGCACGTTGTCAGGAGCTAGCGGGCTATTCTGGCACCGCGTCACACCACCACCTTTGTTTTGATTTCTTCTTCAATCCATTATCACAGAGGCATTACCAACATCTCTAATTGGCCCCGCCTTGGCCAGCAGCATGTCTATCTTCAGAGCCATCAGGGATTGGCTCTGCTGGACATGGTGGAATGTTCCAGCTGCTTCTCACAGAAGCCACCTCTGTTTTATTGCCCTGCTAATAAAAAACAGGCCATACAAATCCAATACACTTCAGGACAAGAGTTTGTGTTTGTCCGGGCACAGTGTAGTCTAAAGAAATATCTCTGTTTTTGGACTAAATATAATTTAAAAGTTGAAATGAATGGAACTTGAAAGACACCCTTAGGTGCCCAAGAATGGATTTATAAGCCTAGAGGTAGGCTTCTATTTTAGAAATGTTATAAATTATTTTCTTCAAAAAACAGACTGAAGCCAGATTTTGCTAGTTATTTGTAAGAAAAGCTGTTACAGTGGGCTATTCATTATTTAGGAACACCTACAGATAACAGCCTGCATTATCAGTATGCAATCTATATTACACGATCTGCAGGGGCAGTAGAGAAAAGTACGCACCTGAAAATCATGAACAAAAGAGCTGCAGAAAACATTATCCTTTTTCAAGGCATGCCAGGATTATCTTTAATTGCTTTATACTGCTAAGGGATAGTTTAAACTAGAGGGAGATTGCTAAAACATCTATCTCAGCAAAAGCTCTAAAAGGAGATGCAGCTTTTACTGATAAAAATATGTTTCTTTGGATGTAGCAGACACCAGGTTCCCACAAAAAATAAGTTATGTGAGAAAGAGAGACTTTTCTTTGTTCAGAATTGCTGTGTCTACTTTAGGTCCTTGAATGGTCTAAGAAGTATAATAAAAAAATTTCCAAATGTCTATAGCTGACAATGTTGGTAGGGCAAAGTTTCTGGGGTAGACCCAAGACATAGTTACCACAGGGAGAAAGGAGCTTGGAGTTATTTTGGTTATCATACACATCTTGGCTCAGCCTCATGTTCTCTTTGAGTGATCTACCACAGTTTAGAAACCTGAAGAAGGCAAAGGCATTTCCTAAGCGAGAGCTCATGTCCTGAGCACACTAGCATTTTTGTCGGTTTCACAGAGTGAAAAAAAGAGTGCCATGTGAAAATAAATGTCTGGAGTGTCCTAAATATTTTGTTGTTCAAGAGGAACAGTGACAAACAGTGTGTTACCTCTAAGTTACATATACAATTCAATTCTTGAAGTGAAATCACTGTAAATACTTTATGTAAACCAAATTGAAGAAATGCATGCAGATTTTTCTGTAAATAAACACTGTGATAATGTAAGTGAAACATGATTGCCCTGTACATGTGCATTGCTACAGCAGTTAATTTTACCATATTTATCAATAAAGATTGTATTTGTAATGAAAAATACTCAGGAATCATACACGCAAGTTTAGAATTGTGGAAACTCTCCTAATTTCTCCTGATAAAGTTTCTTGCAGCTGTGACAAATCCCAGATTCATAATACTGTCCTGTGATATATCCCAGATTCATAATATTTTCCTGATTAACTTCATCTAAAGAAGAAAAATATTTTCACCATTGCCCCAGAACGTGCACACACGTTCCTCTGTCTTTGTATAAATCTTTAAACTGCAAATACATTCTTTCCAGTAGTTTGCTATACAGCTGTACAAAGCCATTATACCACATTCTTTACTACCTTACATGAAGGAAGAAATACCTAGATGATGAATGGAGTTACCGAAAGAAAATACTATATCATTTACTTAGTAAAAATGAATTTGTGTAAAAACTGAAGGAACTGACAAAGTAGTTCAGAAAAAATCTAATATGTAATGGCACAGATGGACGTGTTTTAATAAATAATTTAATAAATCAAAACACTGCAAAATTATTCTACATAATTTCATAAATGATAAAGCAGAATGTCATAATCAACAATGTCAAAGGTAGCATTCAGATCAAGCAAAATAAAATGCTTGAGCAGCCCAAACCAGACTGCATTAATAAATCATCATAAACTGTAACTATAGCTGTAACATGATTGTGAAGCAGATTGTTATTTCTCAAAGAGCTTGTTTTGCACTAAATGGTGATATAATTCAGACATACTGACCTGCTTTATGTTCTTGTCCAAAACCAAAAATTCTTAAACGTCAGTAACTCCAATCCCCATTTCAAATCAAGAATGCTTCTTTAGTAGTATGGTAAGCTATTCAATTTTTAAATACAATGGAGCCTTTCTGCAGTGTTCAGAGTTTGAATAAAATAAAAATATGGACTGTATGGATATAATTACATATAGATAAGGCGATCTGTTAGGACTGCAATGTAAATAGGTGAAATAAAAATTCAGTTGAAAAATACACTAGTGAAGTCCAAACATGAAATAAATACCTTTGTATGACTTAGGAATTTCATAGCTGCACATAAGCCCAGTTTGCTTCCTTACGTGGGAAAAACCTATGGAGCCTTCTTGTTCCCTCCATCAGGAAGCAAGATTTTTCTTATATTCACATAGAGCATGTACCTTCTCCTAGCTGTAGTTGCAACATTTTAGAATTCTGTATCATATTACAGTAAGGTTGAGGTATGAACAGAGGAAAAATAAAGACTTCCTTGGTCTTCTTTAGAGAATGGCACTAGAACTGCTGAGTAACAGATCAGTAAATACAGTATAGATAAATATTGATTTTAAGATGCCAGGAAAATTTTTATAATTCGGAACAGTTGAATTAGCACATCCAATGTAGAAGTAAAATATCCAGAGAATGACAAAAATGTGCTGATCTAGAAGACATTTAGGAGAAAAATGCCATGAAAACAAAGAAAAATATATTCTGCTAAATTTACGAATATATAGTGGAACAAAGAAAATCTACTGAAAGCATTTAATATGCAACAACTTGTGAATCAAATCTAGCATCTTTGAAAATTAGGATCATGTCATCAAAGAATCTCAGTGATTATTTAAGAACACATTTTAAAAAACTAGCCATTTAAATTCCAGTTTACAATATATAAGAACTCAGCAATATTAAATTCTCTTTATGAAATCTCTTACAAAATCTGCAATTTAAATTGTAGTTCATAATTTTGAGGATTTTTCATCCTAAAACTGAAAAAAGAGTGTAAGTATTTAATTTACTACCAGTATGTTTGCTATACCTTTTAATTTTACTTGTCTAGTCTACACACTTGGCAGCAGCAGCAGTATTAAAAAAAAATGTTTCTGACATTGGTATGGGAAACTGTTTTCAAGGTCATGGAAAGTGTAAATGCAATCCACTCTCCATGTGATTATGCCAGAAAGACAATATCCAGTTCTTCACACTGGCGATTGTGAGGCTTCTCAAGCATGAACTATCATATTATTATCAATTCAAGTCCATTTGATAAAAATTCATTTTTTTAAAGTAAATAATAGACTAAGAGACTCTTGACTTACTTCAGTGACTGTTTCTTAACTGCTGAAAAATATTGAAAAATAGCTAGGAAGGGTCATAGGCCATTTACAACCTATTAGCATTTTGATCTTTACTGGGTTTTTATGCATGGTTTAAAACTGAATTACCACCGCTGAAATGCATTTTTGCCTTTCAGGAAATTTTGTACATAAAATTAAATTACATTATGAAATGCAGAGACAGTAGTACAAATGCTAAAAGGAAAGAAAACCTTATTGTGAGGTCTGATTGTATGTGTGTATGCTTTCCAATAATCCAGTTTTACAATAGTAATTTTTATTAATGGAATAACAGCTGTAACTGCAATCGTATTGTATCTTCGTTTGTTTTGTCCTTTGTTAAGATTTCAGGGGGACTTTTCTGCACCTGACATGCTTACATGGCTCTTGTTAAGGTTAGTGAGTACTGCACTTGCATGCTGTTGCAAGAATAAAGCCCGTAGCTCCCTCACTTGCTGTCCCTAGATCATAGATTATGAAAACAATATGTGTCAGTATGGTCAAATCAAGTTATATAACAAGTACTACAATCATAATACTTGCAAAGCTAAATTTCGAGGAGTAGATTTTTTTTTTCTTTTTTAGGATTTGTGAAAAAAACTGAGTAGCAAACAATGTTTCATGGCTTTCCATGTATTTTTCTATGTATTTTTCCATGTATGTTTTACAAGTTCCCCCCATTTCCAAGGGGGAACTTGTAAAATTTAGGTTTATTTAACCAGGAGGGATTATCTCTATGGAATGCAAAAATAATCCAGGTCCCACAGCCAGTTCAAGAGACTATAAAAATCTGAGA
>VYZR01106287.1:0-16268 GCA_013400675.1 Oxylabes madagascariensis
CTGACCCTCCCCTGGCACAGCTCAAGGTACGGCAATCAGGAGCTTGGAAGAAGTTATAAATAAACTTCACAGGCTCAGACTTCCCATGGACATCCAGGAGGCCACGTGAGCCACAAGAGGCTCCTCGAATTGTGGGATTTCCAAGGATTTCCAAACTTCCTAATACCCACATCATAGCTAGCAATTCCAAGATAATTATGAACTGACAAACATCATAAAGTCCAATTGCTGGGATCTGAATGGAATAATCCATCTCCAATTCAAGAAAATTGCCACACTTACTCACAATAATTAAATATTATGTGCATGTATAATTAATAGATGTCGAAACCATCCAGAACAACAAATCCATCTTCATTTCAATTTAACAACAGAGGGCGTTTAAATGGAAGCTGATTGATGCAATGGAAGCTGATGGATGCAATTACAGTGTTTACCTTTTTCTCCCCCAGCTCTTGAAAGCAATTCTTTACAAGCTCATGGCACTGAGAAACTCCATTTCCGTGGAATTTAATGGCAAAATTCCACATGGGATTACCATGACAATGGATACTGACAGCACAAACCCAGGGCTTTGAAAACTCCATCCTAATGTTTCTTCCACGATGTGTACAGGCTCTCACAGTAGGAATTTTCATATCCAGCGGCTTAGTTATATGGAATTTTAATCTCAAACTATTACCAGCTTTACAATGGCTACAAGCATTGGACAGAGATTCCTGGGAAACACACCTGATCCAGGTTACAGCTCAAATTAATGCAGGAAGCATTTGGCTGGCTTACGTTCACACTGATTACATTTCAAATGGGCCTTCAGTGCATAATGATTAATATTTCACTATAATTATTTGTTCCAATTAAATGTAGCATGATTAAGTGACATTTTCCCTTGTGAAGCTAAACTGCGTATTTTTCTTTAAAAAAAGCAATGATAAAATTAATTAAAGGCAGGTTTGACTTGCTTATTTTGCCATTTAAACTGCTCTTCTTTTTCCATTGCTAATTGAGAAATTTAATTTCTCCAGGATAGTTCTGTTGTACACAAAAGAGGCTGCAATCTGGTAATTAAAAGGAAAAAAGGAATACTGCTCCCCAGAAACATTAAAAATAGAGAAAAGCTATTCAGAATGATAAGACCAATAATAAGCTCCTGTTGATTTGGTCACCAGCTTTAGATTTGACAATGAGCTCTGAATACTTGGTTAATGAAAGACACCAGCTACAACAGCAGCAAGAAACAGACTCTTTATACCATTATTTGAAATTTCCATGAAATAAAAGTTGAGTAACATAAAAGGTGCTTAAAAACCCCCACATTTTCTTAGTATTTTTGTCAGACAGGAACATTGACTTCTGAAGAACTGTCAGTCATGTTTTTTCTGGAAGAACCTCAACTGTGACTCCTGACCACACAAAGCTGTAGAGTGGCTCTTTAGCAGAACTTTCACAGCAGAGAAGTTCCAACTTGCTCTGCAATTCCATTCCCTTGATATTCATTATCTCCTGGCTGATATTTTTAAACCTGCCTATGGGATTTGGATGCCCAATTCCCATTAAAATTAAAATGGGAAATGAGTAACCAAATTAATTAATTGAAGTCAAATTAATGAGAGCTGGGCATCCATATCCTTAAGGCAAGTTTGAACATTCCAGCCAGTCGAGTTTTAGGGCAATGCATACATTTCAGGACATACATATGTACTCTGGATGTGCATTGACCTACAGGAAACAGGGAGAGGTGTTTCTGCCAGACAGTGGAAAACATTTCTCTCAGTGTAGGAAAAGATCTCCAAACACTGACCAATGCTAAAAAATGACAGAATTAAACCCCATATATATCTATATCCACATCCTAGGCAATGGCTGTTCGTAATTCAGATAATAAGAGCTATCAGAACATGATTTAGAGCTGCAGTTTGATTTTTAAAGAGGGATTGTCATAATATATTTGAACATTAGTATATACTATTATTCAGAGCTTCCCACAGATTTTCCTGTCACTTCAAATATTATTATTTTATATTTCTAGAAGAGATCAATCACTTCCATTTAAAATTACTGATCCTCCCCGCCCCTACCCTGCATAGCTCTCCTGTCATAAAAAAAAAAAAAGTCCACAAAGTTTATGGGTCAGCAAGAAGCAGGCTAATAACACAAATCATAGATTTATATTAGCACTGGAAGTAGGATTTAGGTCTCCCAAAAGTATTTATACTTTTGCTGACAACTAAAATCACACAGCAATAGAAACAGCAATGTATCTGTGGCAGCCTAATGGACTTGGGCTTACTTTGTTTTGCAGTTTTTAGAGTGAACTCTCATTTACCAGAAGGCTTTAAACTGAGTTTTTAACTACTCCACTCTCATTTTTGTTACAGTGAAGAATTTCATGGATGTTCAGGGATCTCACTACCAGTCAGCCAATTCTTAAAACAAATTCCCTTCATGTCAAAGCAAAGATGTCATATTTCACTGGCACAATCAGAATTCTTCTGAGAGCTGAAGGTATAGAAAGTGTGAAACCCGTGTTTTATCAAATAAAAGAACTTTCTATTAAATAATCCAAGTATTGATGGAAATGTAATAGTTGGCTGAGCAATATATAGTTAATGTCTTAACACTGACAGTTCCCTCACTAGGTAGAACTTCAGATTTCCTTCATGCTTTTCAAAGAGACTCTTAATCTTCTATAACTCAAAGTACAAGTTGGCAAAGCAGCTCCAGGTGAATCACTGCATATCCCAAAATCCTGGATGTGCCTGATACCTCGGGAAGGCTGACCTGGAACAGAGACTGGACAGAGCCGGAGAATAAAGTAGGGATTTATTGAAAGGCCTCCAGGATCCACCTTGGGCAGCACAAGAGCCTGGCCAGGGCTACACCCAAGGTGGATCCAAAATGGACACAAAATTTGGAAGAGACCGGATGCCCGGTCATGAGGTCTCACACTTTTATAAGTTTTGGTCCATTTGCATATTGGGGTTTAATTGTCCAATTGCAGCTTCAGGTTGTGAAGTCTCATCCTTCTTGTTTCTCTCTTCAGTCCACCGTTGTTTGTGCTTTTGGGCCTGACACTTGTACTCGTTGTCCTTGGTCTTCAGCAGGAAAAGGATTTGTTTTGTCTCCTTACTCTGTGAAGAGAGCTGACTGACACTTAATGTGAGGCTCAGAGCTGCACCCCTAGGCAGCACAGAATCTGGAAAACATGAAAGCTAAAACTCAAGGCATCATTTTCCCCCCTTAGAGGCTTGACAAGCCCTTTTCCTTGACGAGTCTCTATTCTAAATATCTACTAATAATAGGTATTCAATAACAGATAAGTATCTAACAATAGTAAACAACTAACAGTAATAAACATCTAGTAACAGATGTTGTTACCACATCTTGTCCTACCCCTGGAAGGGGTGACCGAGGCCAGCTTGGAGGAAGCTTGGAGCAATCTGGTCTGAGGCATAAAGGTCATCCAGTGCNCTGGCACTGCCCAGGCTCCCCAGGGAATGGGCACGGCCCCGAGGCTGCCAGAGCTCCAGGAGTGTTTGGACAACGCTGCCAGGGATGCACAGGGTGGGATTGTTGGGGTGTCTGGGCTGGGGAAGGAGCCGGGTTCCATGATCCTGGTGGGTCTCTTCCAATTCAGGGTATTCTGTGATTCTATGATTTTTCAGTGCTAGAGAGCTAGAAAATAAATAGTCTCCCAAATAACTTTCACTTCAGTATTCAGCAGGTCCAAAGGTTTTTTGGGTTTTGGGGTTTTTTTTTTTTTTTGCAGTGCCTGTGTTAATTCTTCACACTGCCTGGGCCGGCTGCGTGTTTTATGTGTGATGGGAAGAAGAGGGGAAAATTACATTCTCAGCCAATTCACATCACCACTTCCCTAAATTCCTGGGAGACACTGGCAGGGTAGGATCTGCAACAACAGCCTCTCCAGGGAGAGCAGCAGTTAAGTGTCTATAGAAGTCAGTGTTCCCATGCAGGCTGATCCACAGGGATGACACTGGCACTCACTAAGCTGTTACAAGCCTGTGACAAACCTCCAGAGACCTTTATTTACTGCGCTGTTATTCTTCCCGGAGCCCAGATAATTGGAGCAATCCAATTTACAGTCTGTCTGACAACAGTCAGACGTGTTGGGGTGTTAGAGAGGACCTTTGACGTGACCTATCAGTGAACTGTATCTGTATTTGAGGAGAGGTTAAAGCCAAGTCCAATCTGCATTTTCCCTAGGGAATTTTATGGTACTTTCCAAACCACAGACTTGTCCCATATTTCACCCTTGCTGCAAACACGAGCTGATTTATTCACTAACATGCTGCTTAACTATTTCTTTCCAGCTGTTTCACATGTGCCTGTTGCTTTTCCACCAGCAAATCCTGAGGCAGTGCCCTTAGGAAACCAGCACAAAATCACTGCAGCGGCCGTGGGGGAAAGCGTTTCCTTGTTGCTTGCCTGGCTCTCTAGTCCTGTGTGCTGAGGGAACTTCCAATTTAATTTGGGAATGTTGGGAAGAATGGAAGGTTTGGACGAGGTTTATTAGGGTGACCCTCCTGCTGAATCACAAGGTGCAGCAAGGAACCCCTGGCTTTCCCAAGTCCTTCTCAGAGGGGACTCTGCCTGTGGCTGGATCCAATCCCAGTCCAGGGCTTGGTTTGCCTCAAGGACTGTACTGGTGTAACTGAGCGTTTGTATGGGATGGAAACCCAAACATAGTTATATGAATAATAAAATCGTTTATTTGAATTGATGATGATAATAAATATCTTAATCAGAACTATTTACTACGAGGTGTAGACAGCTCTAACTATGAGTACAGTGCACTATTTATTGAAGCAATAGATACTACAGCTAGAAAAACAGTCATTAAGTAGAGATTGATGTCACTCACCCATCCCAGTGACTGAATCTCTTTTCTCACCCTCAAGGAGTGACCTTGAGGGTTGTCCCCACTCCAGGGAGGAATCTCCACACACTCCTAGAAAGGGGGTGTTGGACCTGTCTGTTAAAAAGTGGGGCTGGGTTTTTATGGCCTAACGTGATCGATGTCAGCTTTTCCCATGAATTCATTTGACAGACAAATGCTGAATATTTAAAAATGCTAAGCAAACTATTCAATAACAGAAGGGCTGAGTGTGGATTTTGGCTTTACATCAGCGGATTTTTTCCCCAAGTGTGTGCACACAAGACCAACAAAACAGCCTCACATTGACCAATATTTATTAATCAGCAGTGCCTGAAACCAGTTAAAAGCTGAAAAACAGGCATCTGAAAGAGCTTCTCTCTGTCTCAATAAAAATATCTAATAAGTAATAATTTTCCCAACAGGGAGTCTGCTTAAAAAAGCTTGCATGTTCTTCCATCAGCTCTGTGCTTTTCAGAGGTTTCTTTCCATACTTCTCCCAGAGTTTTTACACAAAAAGGAGAAGAAAGACAATCAGGGTCTGGTTAAATTAATTTTTGTTGGCCCAGAAAATGATAAGTCAGCTGTAGTCATGCCTGAACTGTCTCACACACCTTGACCATGCCTTTGAAGATCACGGCATTCAGTAGATCTTCATCTGTGTGGAGCTGACACAAAGTTTAATGCATTCCAGCCGAACATCCCTAACTTTTCCCAACATACCTCTGTGTTTTGGTCAAAGCACAAACAGATTTATGTAAAATTTATAGAGAATATGGAAAAATAGAATAGAATCATTCAGTCAGCAGCAATAATCTTGTCCAACTTTCTCACCAGTACAGGGCTGATTGGCAGATTTGTGAACCAGCAGAGGAAGTTTTGTGCCAGATAAGGACCTCCAAACATCAGGATAAGTCTTTCTTGGTCAAAGCTGTTCCTACATCACAATGAGAAACTAAGTGTTCCAATGTCTTATTTCACTTATTATGAGATCATAGAAATAGTTCTTTTCTTTCAGCATTTTTCTTTTTATGGCTACAAGCTTATCCAGCAGTCAATCCCTTCCCTTTCACCTCCTTACACTGTCACTTAAGTTTAGGGTGAGCATAAGTCAAAATAGCTTCATACATTTATTTTTATTACCAAAGAGCCTTGAAGGCTCAGGAAATACAGCACTTGCTGTGGAAATGCTGGAGGTTTTCATACTGGCATAGTCACTGTCTCTAAAAACTTACCAACTTGACATAATGAAAAGTGTAATGAAATACTCTGTATAAAAGCATGGCATTGAAACTGTGATTTTAATAAAAATAGTACTTCAGGAAGCAGTCAAATTTGAAGTTACAGTTAATTAGATTATTCAAGTCAAATTTCTTGTTCTAGGAAGAAAGAGTAATGAAAACACTCTTGTTTTATTTTAATTTTCATACAAGTCAAGTATTTGTTTCAGAAATTTCCCAGATATAATAAAAAGGCATAAAGCCAGAAGGGAACTTTAAGAGCAAAACTTAATTGTTGAGCTGAACCTATTTCTTCTCCAGCTTCTTGTTTGTTTGTTTTTCCTGTTTTACCAACAATTCTCACCTCACTATTGCATGATTTTTCACTTGAGCCAATGAGCCAGATCAATCAGCTTTACTGTCCTTCTAAAATCTTTGGAGTCTCAGAAAATTCCAGCCACAGATATTGAGCAACTTGCTCAAGGTCACAGAAGGAACTAGGAAATTATCTGAGTCACAGTCCAAGGGCTTGGACCTCCTCCCTCAAGAGACCTCATTAATAAAAACTGGCTAAATTATATTAATAGGAATTAATTTTTTCCAGGCTGGAGCTGTGTTTGATAGGAATAGGATACAACTGTCTCTCTGTGGCATTCCTAACCCTTAACTATAATATGTGTGTGTAAGGCTGTGACAAATGAAAGGACTCACGTGAGCATCGTTCTGAGAGAAGAATTAAATATGTAGGTCAAGAGGCAAGCAAAGACGAACCAGGTTCATGCATTTGGACCACACAGTAGAAGTTGTATTTGTTTATTTTGTGTTGTTTTATTTGCTTTGCCATAACAGGGCTTTTATACAGGCTCTCCCTCGTGCCTAATAATTAACGAGTTTATGATGACTATGGTGTGACAGACAAACATCGCCCAGCATCCTTTGACATGGCATCATAATGGTCCCTTTGGTTTGGTTTTACAGTTCCAAGCTTCTATTTCAGTTTCCCTGCTCCTTTTTCTGCCAACCTTTTCTGCTCAGCAATGTGCATTCTGTGCCAATTAATAAGCAAATTAGTGCCGTGACAAAAGTTCCTCTGCTTTAGTTTAGAGATTTCCCCTCTAGATTTCCTTTACCATCCTCTCTGAGCTGATGACAACCCTTATTAGATTTATTACCTTTGTCAATCAGTAGATTATGAGCATTCATCTGAGACGAGTTACTCACCAAAGCAAACAGGAATTTTGCATGTAAACAACCTGCTTAATTTCTCCTGGTAAAAGCCTAGCTGGAAATGCCCATTCATTAAACTAGAGGTTACAGAACCGAGGCCTGTTTTCATCCAAAACATCAAAATTCTTCCAATTTCTCATCCTTCTCCCCACCATTAGTACAAAATTCCAGAGCACACAACATGCTGGCCATAGATTTTGTCTATAAAAGCTGCACATTGAGTCTTGTTCTAAACTTCCTCCAAACTGAAACTGACTTCTTAAAAATTTTAATAAAATCAGCTTAAAACACCCCAAAAACTAAGCCAGGCAAACCCAAAGATCACCTAGACATGACTGAAGTAGCAGGGCTACTAAAAGTGCCCCAAATTAAGTAAAATCAGATTCCCCCAAGGTTGCCACCATCTAACCATGAAGTGAAAGCTGGCCTTTCCAAAGATTCCTACTCCAATGGTGGGATCTCCGTCATAACCACAGCTCCATCCGAACACGTGGGCTACAGTTAATCACTGCTAATCTCAAAGTATCTGTCTTCCACTGTGGGGAGCTGTGAGGAGTTCTTTTAAAAGTAGATGGCCTAGGACGAAATTAAGTCAACCGAGACAACCTTGTATCTGAGAACCATTTATTGGTAACGAAAAAAATAACAAAAAAAAGGAGGCGCTCTATAAAGAGCACTAGAAAAGACAGAAAAGGAAAAAGGAAAATGGAAAAGGATGTGGGCTGGATCGGAGGCAGGCAGGGTTGGACACAGATGGCTCAGGCAGGAACGTAGGGACAAAGCAGGCAGGGCGTTGGTCAAGGACACGGAGGCAGGACAGACACAAGGGCGAGCAAGAGCCAGCGAGGGAAGGAGAGCCAAAAGGCAGGCTGGAGCCAGGACAGAAAAGGCAAAAACAAGCTAGGGCCAGGGCAAGAAGCAGACTTCTGCAGGCTGGAGCCAAAGCAAAAACACAAGGCCCAAAAGGTCCACAGGCTCAGAAAGCCCAAAAGACAAAACACTAAAACACCCCAGTCACCAGAGCTTCTGGTACAGTTCCTTTTATGCCCCCAGGCTCCTCCCAAAGTCTGCCTGCTGACAGGAGACCACTGGCCCCGTCCAGCCTCCCACTGCAGTCCTCTGCTGGAGACCTTTCACCATCTGATGGGAGAAACCTCTCCGCAGGGCACGGTGTCCTTGGTGGCCTCCTGCTGACTGCCTGTCCCATGTGAAATGGTTGCTGGGCAAAGCCTCCTCAGAGACAAGGCTTTCCTCTCCTCAATGACTCCTGCAAGTGGCACACGTGCAACCCCTCCTCCACATGCCTCTGACAATCAGCGTTCAGACAAATCAAAACTAAATCGGCTCCTCACAGTATCCCAAACTTTCCAAAGTGATGGAAGAAAGTTACCCTTTTGATAAGTCCCTAGGTCCTGGGTCTTAGTTTGAAAGACAGGTGTCCTCCAGGGAAAGCTGGAGCCTCCCTTGGAATGGAGAATGCAAACCCCCTCCCTCCAAATTATTATAATTTTGAAATCAAAGGGCTCTCAGGCAAAGGTATGGCGATAGGAATAACAGTTCTTTACTAGTGTGTGTAACAAGGCAAATAAAACAACAGCTACAGCATTAACAACAAAACAGAACCAGGAACCTCGCAACAGCTGAGAGCCGAGAGACAAATCAAAACTAAATGGGCTCTTCACAGTATCCCAAACTTTCCAAAGTGATGGAAGAAAGTTACCCTTTTGATATCTCCCTAGGCCCTGTAATTAACTTCCCTCAGTACTGCCCACAAAGTGTAAATCTGTAACCACTGATACCTTTAGGGCCCTGGATAATTCCCAGACATTAAGCCTCTCTTACAGATGATCATATAAAGAAATATATGGCTTGTGATTTTTTTCCAGCTGATTTAACACCTGATTTATTCCCAAAACACTCAAAACTTTGAGAAAGTTATTATTTGATCCTACCCATTTCAAATACTTGGGAATTTGAATACCTCTGCCCATCCATAGCCATAATTCTGGCTCTTTGCTCACTGCTGCACACTGGGCTAATGGATTAACAATATCAGAAACAGAAAACCTGCTCCAGTTTTCTTTAAAAGCCCTTCCTCTGAAGGGCTTACTCAGCTGCATAAACAGTAAGGGAATTATTTGAAGTTTATCCAGTCCAGAGCACTGATTCTGCCCCCAGAACAAGGTTTTCATGTCATTGTTTCTGTCCTAAAGTAACTCGTCTTCTAGAGTGACCAACAGTTTCTAATTTCTATCTCAGCAAGACAAGTTTGTTCAACAAGAAGGGAGATTTTGAGACAGGCTTGATTATACTGATGAGATAAACTCCTGCCTGTGTTGTCTCAGGCGTTAGCCCATAATTTTTAGCATGTTGTCACTCCCACCTTAGCTGTAAAAAAATATTGGAAATAATAAAATACTAAAAGGTTGGAAAAAGCCTCCAGGATCCTCAAAGTCCAAACTTCAGAGTTATCTGAAGTCACTCCAGGCACAATGCCTGGCTGTATTAGGACTCTTCAGGCATGGGAGAATGCAGGAATGTCTGGGATTCAACATGGCTTTCAAAATTACTTCCTTTTTAATTAAAAAGGGCTTTTCTGTAAGGTCTTCTAAAAGTAAGGGGTTTCATTAAACAGAAAAACAAAACAACACTTTATTCCTTTTGCTTCAACTCTACCTAACAATTTATTTCCAACACTTATTTCACCGTGAACTTCCAGTTTGGAATGACTTAGCTATTAGGAACTACGTGTCCCTCTTTTCATATAAATACACACCCCAAGTGCGGGTAACATGGAAATAACTTTCTTAATAATTGCCACATCAATTTCTTCCTCCCCAAATAATTCATTATCGAAAGACCTTCCTTACCTTGCGCTACAACAGAGCAGGGCTTTGTTTCTTCTTGGAAATCACTGATTTGGTTAAGACTTTTAATCTTAAAACCTGCTAAATTGTGATAACAATTATGTTGATTTCCTTCCCTTTGCAAGTGCTATACAAAACCCCATCAATCAAGGTGTATCTAATTATGAAACTAAGTTAGGAGGTGTTTGAACAAGATGGCTCAGGTTCTCAAGGGACCCGAGAATTGAATTGGTACTCGAGACATATCAAATTAGTTAATGATTTGGGGACCTTTATTCTGCAAGAGCATGGAAATTAAAAAAGAATAATGAAATTCATTAAAGCTTGGGAACATGCAGAAAGGAGGACATTTGGGCCTCTCTGCATGTGAGGTTTAGGACCTGCTTTATCTTGGTAGAATGACAAGTGGTGGTGAGGGGAGCACTCCTGGTTTCACAATTCTCCTTACAGGTGACCACAGCATTGCTCATCTAATTAATTATCAAACACAACGCAGCCCTGAACTATTTCAAGCACTCGCAAACAACCATGGCTTGGAGCTGGGGGGGCTTTTCCCCCTTTTTAGAGGAGGAAGAAATGCAAATCCAGGAAGGCCCCCCGCCTTTGGAGACAGGAAGAGCCTGTCAGGGTCCATGAGTAGTGTTGGTGCCTGCCCTGACAGCAGCTGCAGGACACCACACCTGAGGAGAAGCTGATTTCAGCCAGATGGTTCCAAACAGGGCTTGTGCTAATCTTGCATTCCTCGCTGCTGTGTTAAGTTTCTGGTTTATAAATCGAGCTCGCTCTGTGTGTTCATTTTCTGGCAGCGCGTGCCCTGAGTCTGCACAGCCCCTCTGAAATCAACAGATAGAAAGCAGAGACATTCCTGGCATTAAGGAGCAGAGAGCTTGACCATAACACCCTTGAGCAGGGGTGGAAATTCTGCATTATTCAGCTTTAAGTGACAGGGAGTTTGGTGGAACATTTTACCTCACAGACTCTGCACTGAGTCCATTTAAAACACCAAAATATCTCCCAATTCCTAATTAATTCCTTCAGTTTGGGAATCTTTTACCTGATCAGCACCTATTTTAGCAGTGCAGAATCATGGAATCTTAGAACAGTTTGGGTTGGGAGGGACCTTAAAGCCCATCCTGTGCCACCCCTGCCATGGGCAGGGACACCTTCCACTGTCCCAGGGTGCTCCAAGCCCTGTCCAACCTGGCCTTGGACACTGCCAGGGATCCAGGGGCAGCCACAGCTTCTCTGGGCACCCTGTGCCAGGGCCTCTGCACTCTCACAGTGAGGAATTCCTTCCCAGTAGCCCATCTAACCCTGCCCTCCTTCAGCCTAAAGCCATTCCCACTTGTCCTGTCGCTCTCCTGCTATTCCTGAGTTGTAGTATTATAAAAATGGATTAAAAAAAAATAATGTCCTATTGCCTATGTTGTTTATTTTAAGTAGAAAAGACAACATATAAAGTTTAGTCAGAACTCAGAAGTCGTTTTTAGATGAGGAAAAAGCAATCAGGTAAAAAATTCTTTGGGTAATCCTGCCTGCTGTAGTAGAGTGGTGAAGTAACACTGTTGGTATCAGTTGGTACAGTTCCTCTAAGCAAAACAATTTCAAACTACAGGAGTTTTAGAACTTGGTCTTTTTAAGGGCCTGTTGTGACTAAGTATTTTGGCTTAAAACTGTGCTTTTACTTGTTTTCCTTTAGCAGAATCAGAAATGTTGAAAAAAAAAAATCCCCATTTCAGAGACAGATTCTTCCAGCCTTGTAAACCAAAATCAGATTTCAAGCAGTAACAACCACGTTCCTCTTTGTCAGGTTCTTCAGAAGAGTTTTCATAATACTCATCTTGTAAATGGCATATTTACAATCTACTGAGCTAAAGCTGAAGGTTCAGGAGGGTTTGAGGAGATCTTGGGGTTACCCTGAAAAGCCCAGACAGATTTGGCAGAAGTGAATGACATGGTATAACACAAATTTCACTTTTGGGGACCCTTCACTTCAGTCAGGCACATTTGCAATATACGATTGCCTAGGGTTACCAAAAACATCACAAGATTTATTTTCCAATAATTTTTCTTTGGAAAATTAAAGGCAATTACTTAAGTGCCTTTTAGGAAGACATTAAACCCAGATATTTCATAAACAGGGATTTAGAGCATGGGCAAGGAGCTGCTCACACAACTAAACAGTCACTGCTTGAAGAATAGGGATTAGAGAACCAGCAAAAAATAACCAGGCTAATTAAATCTGCTAAAAAACAGGAGAACACAGGAGAAAATTCATGCAGCCAACAGAATTGACTTGCTCACAGGGTTTTTAAGATTGATGAGGTATTTGTTGAGAGTGGCTTGAACGGTTTTAGCCAAAGCAAGGAGTTTGGGGGTTGTGGCAGCTTCAGTTTTAAACAGCTGCTATTTCCTTAATTAAATATGTTTGAGAAAATTATTACAGAAGTCCATTTCTGGTAGCTTTGGAACTCATCCAGAGAGAGCCTGCTGAGTAAACATGCTGTTAATCTATAATAACTGAAAAGTGTTTTTCGGTCCCCAAGCATGCTGTCATCCACCACCTTGCCTTACTGAGGAAAACTAACTTAGGTGGCTTGAAAATCCGCTTTCAGCCTCAAACCTGATGCAAGGGTGGCAAAGATGAGCCCAAGACCATCAAGGGATCAGTAACAAAATTAATTGAGACCATTCCCCTAGGAGCGTGTGTCAGATTTCACTGTGTTATTTGTTCTTAATTTACCCAAATGCTTTAACTCCCTGGGTGCACAATGATGGCTTGACCTGGTGTGTCCCCTCACACTGAGCTTTCCCACTTGTTTCCTTACAGGATCATTAAGGTTGGAGAGACTTCCAAGGTCATCACATCCAGCCTTTAACTGAACAGCCCTGTGCTTGTTTTTTGAGCACTTCCATGGATGGAGACTCCGCCACCTCCCTGGGCAGCCCCTCCCAATGCCTGACAGCCTTTCCATGGAGAAGTTTTTTTCCCAGTATTCGACCTGAACCTCCCCTGGTGCAATTTGTGGCCATATCACCTTATCCTTGTTCCCTGGGAGCAGAGCCCCATCCCCACCTGGCTGCACCCTCCTGTTTGGGAGTTGTGGAGAGGGACCCAAGACTCCCCTGAGCCTCCTTTTCTCCAGGCTGAACTCCCTGAGTACTCCCAGCCACTACTCAGAGGATTTCGGTTCCAGACCCTTCCCAGCTTTGTTGCCCTGTTTAATGCCATTTTCTAATTTAATGGATTATTTTTTTCCTTTTTTTCCTGTCTTTCAGGATGACCTGACAAGAAGCATCCTGGGTAGGATGGATGTTGGCATAACAAAGCTGTGTTAAGACGCTAAATTGTAAAAATCCTGCCATCTTCCCTTCTCTATAACTATTTTTGCTCAATACTTGAAAAAGGTGTTCTTTTTTTCCTACAAAAACCTCCAAACCCCAGCATTCTGTTCAAAAATCCTGGAAGGAAGAGAGGCTTGGGAAAGCACAGAATCCTGGAACAGAACCACCACAGCCACTGGGAGTTACTCCATTTTCTCCAAGAGCTTAAGGACAGAGACATATTTTTCCCTGGCATTAATCAGATCCCTCAAACAAAAAATTCAGTAAGAAGAAACTCTGTCTTTCTCCCACTTTTTGATATTTTGTTATTTCTTTTTGTGGAGACAAATCATGCACAAGAAAAAGCTGAATTCCATTATAGTAACTGAGACTAGAGGGATAAAGATACCTCACATTTGCTTTTATCTTTAATGTTCTCTTTAGCCTAAAGGGATATAATATTTGTATAATATTTGCAGTTTTGAGATAATTCATTCTGGCGCTTACAGGAATTTTGAAGAGAATCTTAGTGTACATGAGTAGAAACATTGTGCAGTTTTATTAAAAATCCTCTCATTTCCCGGTTTTGTAAACTTCTGTATGAAATGCATTCTGATAAAATGTTCTAATAATGCTGCACTGAATGTCTTTCTTTGTCCCAATTTAGTAATATTTATTTGGGGGTCAAGCCAATCATTGAGTTTTCCATACCTGTGGAGGTTTATTAAATATTCAAGACCAGGTTGGACGGGGCTTGGAGCACCCTGGGACAGTGGAAGGTGTCCCTGCCCATGGCAGGGGGTGGCACTGGATGGGCTTTAAGGTGCCTTCCCACCCCAACCATTCTGGGATTCTGTAATTCACTAACATTTAAAAGAGTTTCATAAAAGGTCTCTTTTTTATAAGCATAATTCCCTTTCATTCACTCACTGACAGCTATCAAGACATGAAGTGAATTTGTGTGATGGAAGTCTTATTAGCTGAAATACATACAAAATTACATAGATTAAAATAGATATAATAGGTAAAAGTACATAAATTAAAACAAATTGCATAAAATACTGCATTTCATAAAATAAACACATGTTTTACAGGACTCCATGCCCTGGCCCTGGTGCTGCTGAGACTGAGCACTGTGAGTCAGGAAGGGAGTGCTGCCAAAGGACAGCCCTGCTGTGGAATTTAGGAGTGCAGCTTGTCCTGGGGTGCAGCTCCTGGCAAAGCCTGGAAATACCCTTTTAGCCAATGTTTCACACTGTCAAAGAGAAAAACAAATAATGACATTTTAAGCACTATTGCCAAGGCTGGCAACATAATTTTGAGTGCCAGAAAGGCTTAATTTTGTTAGTTAATTCTATTTTACACGACTGTGCTAGGCACTGCTTTGAAGGGTAAAAGCTTCCCTAAATTTCATGACTACGGGAAATGGATTCTATTCTAATGGTGTTTGTCTAAGAGGAAAAGATAGGACTACAAGACAGTCCTCTTTTATTATTATAAAACAATAAAAGATAGAATTCAGCATCATTATTATTAGTAGTAATAGTACTATCATTATTATTATTATTATTATCATTATTAGTATTATCTAGGCATGTTGCTGTTGGGAATTTGGAACTGAAAAGAACACAGACATTGTTTCTGTATTGGTTCTCCATGAAAACACTTCCATGGAGATATTGGAGGTGAAGAAGAATTTGCTTTTTGAGCTGAATAAAAAGACAGGTGGATGAGTTGGCCTAAAATTGGCAGAACCTTTGAGAAGGGTCTGAGGAGGAAAATCCTACTTCAGTTTGTTGTGAAAAGCACATTTCGTTTCATGGACAATCTGAAAGGGGCAGAATGAGATGCGAAAGTGCAATTCCAGAAAAAGAAACCAATTTTCATATGCAAACATAAACAATAAAAGATCCCATTTTGCTTCATTTCCTTGGATCCTCATCACTCAGAGGTTTTTCTTTCATTTCTCTCTGTGCACGCTCGAAAAGCAGGAAGTTTTGTACTGGGACATCTGACAGATGTGAGGGATTTCGGGTGCCCTGTGCTGTTTATAAACATCGTTGTATCAAATTTTTTTTGCCAAGGGCAAACATTACCTCTGGAAAGAATTCAGCTTTCATGAAGAGGAAAGTAGTATTTCAGGAACTATCTGCAGAATTTCCATTACCCAGGGGCACACCCCATGGATCTCCAAGGTTACGTGCTCTCCAAGGCACATTGCTGAATATGTGCAAAGTTTCCATTTTCCTGACAGGAACAATTACAAATGCCATGCAAGAATAATTCCATACAAAGAACTGAAACAGGCACCAGGAACTCTCTGAGGTGGCACTTACAAATGCTGATGCTAATGCTGCAAAACCAAAAGAGCAACAAGGAACAAACAGGTATTTATGGTTATCTTAAAACTCAACTGCAGGATTTGAACATCGTGCATGAAATTGGTGCTACTTGACACAGAAACACGGAATTGTTTAGACTGGAAAAGCCCTGCAGGATTATGGAGTCCAACATTAAGCCATCACTGCCAAGCCCACCACTGAACTACATTGCGTAGCACCAGAACCACAGGGTTTTTGAACCACCAGGAATGGTGACTGTTGCCTTGGGCAGCCCATACCAATGCCTGACAGACTTTTCCGTGAAGAAATTTTCCCAATATCCAAGCTGAGCCTCCCCTGGCCCAGCCTGAGGCCGTTCCCTCTCCTCCTGTCCCTGTTCCCTGGGAGCAGAGCC
>VYZR01106288.1:16450-29014 GCA_013400675.1 Oxylabes madagascariensis
CTCCCGGCGCGGCCCTGCAGGGGGCGGCCGCGCCTCCCGCCGCGCGCCTCGGGCCGTCCCGGCCCGCTCCGCCGCGGCCGAACTCGAGGGGAAAAGGTCCTGGCCGGAGGCGAGCCCTTCTTACCGCGGGGCTGACACAGGCCCTCGCACTAACACCTCGTTTGAGTCCTCTGTCTGAACCGAGCACAAGTTTGATTTTATCATCGCCTTTCCTCCTCGTGCCCCGGACCGGCCCGTTTCAGACGGAACTCCCATTAATTACCCTGACAGCCTCCCCAGATCGTAGCACCAATTCTGAACCTTTTCCACCTTGCTCGCCTTGCTTCTGGGGATGCACAGATCCAAAAATCATGTTTTCAAGACTCTGAGAACTCCAAGAGGCATCCCGCATCCTTCCCTTAAGACCACGTTAAAGTGACCTTTGAGCTTTACAGATTGTGGGTCCCTACAAACCCTTGGAACCAGGGACCTCAATGTGAAAGAAACCAGGGTAGAACTTCCTCCAGGACAACTTTGATATGGAAGAAAACAGGGTGGATCTGGCTCCAGGACACCTTCACGAGGCTCCTGTGAAGCCCCTTCCACCCATGACAACAAAAGCAACTGCCCTCCTCCTTTTTTTTTTTTTTTGTCTGGGATAGAGCAAGGGAAGGATTTTCATTGAGATTTGCTCCCCTTGCCGCTGGCTGCATTAGTTATGATAAGGCACTTTTCCATCAAGGATCAAGGTCTTTACGCTTGCTAAATAGTGCCTTCATTTTAGCACGGCTCCCTACGGGTTCGTACACCAGGTAATTACAGCATTGTGGCGTGCGCACTGAATATATCCATAGGATACAACGGAGTGATTTAGGGCCCTCCAAGGAGCGTCCTGGGGTTCTTTGCAGGAGCAAAATGAAAAATTAAATAAATTCAGTTGGTGTACTGAAGAGCTTAGGAAAACAAGTCTGTCTGCTTCTGAAAACCAGTAGAACAAGTTTGAAGAACCTTTGGAAGCAGTGAATTACAAATTCGCAGAGCAATTGGGAGTGGGGGAGAAACAGAAATAAGATTAGTAGTAAGAAAATGTTGTGTGGTTGTTTTGTTTTGGAGTTTTTTTTAAGCTTTCTGACTTGGCTGGGTTTTTTTAACCCTGCACTTTTGGCAGATAATCTTCTCTTGGCTTGTTTTTTTTTTTTTTTTCTTCCCAGCTGCACCACCCTTCCATTTCGAAATGTGGGAACTCAGGACTTCCAAAACTAATGCTAATACAAGTTCAAGAAACTGAACTGTAAAATATTTTCTTTTTTTCATTTTTTTTCCTTTAACAATAAAGGGATAGAGACAGATAATGTTTGGAGTGATGGGATTGCAGCTCTAGTCTGCTGAGCAGACTAGAGGAAAAACAGAAGTTGACAGAAAAAAAGGTAAAAAACCCACAAGAAATAATTGCAGATTCAACAGGTTGAGAAGCAGATCTTGGCACAAGCCTTAGTCATTGAGTAGGTAACTCAAAAAGGAAAAAAAAGAAATTGGACAATGGTGAGATGCAGAGGAAGGTGGAACTTCTGCCTTGCTGATGACCAAGACACAAATAAAACCCCAATTTAGATGAAAAGGCGCTATCGGATTGCACAACATCCGGTGTGATTATAGTGAAGCAGGTGGAATAATAGCATGGTTTACTAAAATCAGATATTTAAGTGTATGCATGATGGAGTTATAACTGTGAAAATACTTAACCACGCTAATACATAAATCCTAAAACAGATGACAATAATTTGATTTTAGCGTGGTACAGAGGACACAAAATAATTAACCCCCTAATAGTAACCGCTGGGCACTGCATCTGAGCTCAGTTTCCCTTCAGGATATCACTCCTACAACTGTCATGAGGAGTATGAAATACTTGCTGGAATTACAAAAGAAAGAAAGAGAGGGGGAGGGAGAGAGGAATAGAAGTTGGAAAAAAATGTGGTAGATGTGGTAGGCCTAAAGTATAATTAGTGAAAATCTTGCAAAGTCCAAAGCATGACCTTTCAAAAACTTTCTATTTTCAAGCTAGAGGTGAATGGCCTTGCACTGAATCCCCCTCAAATTACTACTAGGAAGCAACAGCATAGAAACACTTTCAATGGTAAATCCTTTTTTTTTTTGGAAAAAAAGAAAAAATCCTGAATGTAAGTTCAAAGGGTTAAAAACCCAAGGTTGTCACGAATAGCCGCTGCCGCGATCTTTCATCTGTACACAAGAAACTAAGACCCTGAAGTCTACCTTCAAAAGCAAGGGAGGCATTTTGTTATCAAGATTATTTGCATAGTACCTCCTATACCTAATGTGACCGCTCAGATGACATCATCTGGTGAATTATTATAGCTAAGGGTCAGATATTTCTGATACAATTGTGCAACGTTGTAGTTAATGAGACAGTATCAGGATAAGAACCGAACCTTATTTTTGTGGTTTTGTATGACTTAGTTTGACACAGATAGCAAACAAGCCATGATCTAATTGGCTGCAACCTTACAGGCTACAAGGCTGACAGATGAGGCCTGAAAGAAGATGAAACAGAGCAAAATTTCCTATCTGAAAAAAACCCCCTCAAAAATGCTCCATGCTTTTCGTTTCAGTGGTCTGAAGCTATGGGAACCGTCCTGGTTAATCTGAGCCACACCGAGACACCTGATTTTAAATGATGAGATGTTTGTGTCATGCAATTTTAGGTATGGTTTTGTATTTAGCCGGTTAAGGCTAAAAAAAGAAGAAACTTTGAGTGAAAAGATTGCACAAAAAGTTGTAACATTAAGAAGTCTGCAGAAACACTGGAAAAACCTGAGGGGGTGGGTTAGAGCAAAAATCTTTTATGCTTTCCAGATGATTTGCCACATCTTTTGCAGAGTATTAGGAAAGACTGCTACGTGCTTTTCAATTATTTCAACAGTTTCAGTGTGATGTTGCTTGGACATGAAAGCAGGTAGTCCTGATGGACGAGAGAACATAATGGATTGCAATGAGAAAGGCAAGCGTGAGGCTGATCCTTGAAGCCGTCAAAATCGGAGCCATCCTGTGCGTACACACACTTGGGTTTGCTTTGTGTGCGGTTTGCAGCGCTGTTTCCAGTTTGGCTCTGTGGTACTTGGTGCATGACTCAGCCCTTGGGGTCCGTGGTCAGGGTGCACGCATGTCCCAGCCAGCCCGGAGCCGGCACTGCACTTGGCCTGCAAATCCCTGTGAGCTCGTCTTGTCTTGGGTAGAGCTTTGGGCAGGCAGTGATTCACGTCCAGAAATAAATGTTTTGCAAGGGTGGGCCTGAGGCGTGATTATCTGTTTAAACACGGAGTAGTCATTTTTGTAGTCATTTCATCACTACTTTTGTAACTTTTGAGTTCCTGATATTCATGCATCATTATCTTTTAACTCAGATACTTTCATTCTCTGACAGGTAAAATTAGTGAGATTGATGGTAAATAAAGATAGTGCAGACTTAGGATAACATAGGAATATAAACATAAAAAAAAATATAATTTCCCAAGAAAACAGTGGAAATCTTATCACATGAAGTATTCAGGCAAACTGATTCCTCTGATACTGATGTTTCAAGTCTTAGTCCTAAAATCTGTCTTGGCTGAGATGCACTTTAATCTTGGGACTCTCAGTATCATATAAGATGCCTCCACAAAATCACCTGGAAGTCCTGTTCATGAGTGGCCTGTGTCCAGTCTGGCACCCACAGCCAGTCTCTGATCCACCTGGTCATCCATTGCCCCAGGTCAGAATCCCTCAGCTCCTAAATGATGCTACAGGGGATGGATGTCAAAGGCCTCAGAAAGGGCTGTTAGTTCTTATTCATAATTATTAGATCCTTCAGAGTCAGCCGCTCACTTAGTCACGTTCTTGGGAATGGACTTCAAGAGGATATGCTTCCTGAGCTCCTCACGAACTGAGTCCAGGCTGACCATCTTGTTCCTTCTTGTCTTTTTGAAAGAGGAACATAATGCAGGTTGGTTTTGTTGGTTTTTTTATTTTTTTTTCCTACTTATCAGAGACTTGCACTCACAATTTGGCTTTTCAATAGACGAAGGCAATAGTGTTCTTTTACATAAGAATATAGCCAGGAAACATAATAGTTCCTTTCAGCTCTTTCCTCACCCTTCCTCATTACCAGGTAATTTGGGTAGGAGTACTATCTATCCCATCTATTGAAACTGGAGCTCTGTGAACAAAGGATGCAAGAATGATTAAGATGAAGCAAAATTAAACAAAAGATCTGGGATAGGATCATGTGGTGTCTGGAACACTTGGCCAGGAGAGGAAGGAGCTGTATTCGCATTCTCCCTGAAAAGGAAAGAGTTCCCATTTCCAGGCTAACAGCATTCATTTCTAGGTCATTACAGAACTGCCACCACAACATAGTTGCATTTTGGTAGAGAAATGGCTATTGTGCTTTGGGTTAGAAAAGGTAATTCTCTGTTCCTTGCTATCCAAGGGCCAAGGTCTGTCCTTTAGCCACAAAAAAGGGAAAGCAGGAGGTTTTCATCCACATATCCTCATCCTCTGTACAAATACATGTGTGCATTGAATACCCAGCAGTGGTGGATGGTCAGCAGCTTAATAACAGCATTAAGATGCACTCAAAAGACCTGCTGTCCCTGCCTGGAAAATATAATTTGTATCATATGTAGTTATAACTGTGCTTGTATCTATTACTGTGTGTTACTATCATCCAGTTGGTACAATTGCTCCTCACTGCTGTGCTGTCAAGGAAAACAGTCCACCAGATGACTGTTCAAAATAGGGGATCAGTCTAAATCCTCTGAATTCCTTCAGGAGTAGCTTTTTTTCTTGCTCTGTGCTGATGTGAGAGCACCGTCCTCCCAATGTAGTGCTGGGATTGCACACTAAATTTAGTCGATAGGCTTGGAGGCACTTTTTATGCCTCTTGAGCAAAACCCAGGCATTGGCTTTAAAGGTTTGATGCAGCATCTTTTTTATATGTATGTGTAATATTTATACACACACAAATATGCATCTTCACAGAACTAGGAAGATAGGAATCTCCTGATTAATAATTGATGCTCAACCTCTGATACTTACTGGGCAAAGATTTAGGTGGTTGTCCTCAAAATACGTGGCAATTTTTAGCCAGCTACATGAAAAACCAAAAAATCCCAAACAACTGCTTTTAGTGTCCAAGAAATGCATGTTGGTGTAGTGCTCTGGTTTGCTGTGGTCTGTCCAGCCTGTGTCATTCTAATTTCAAATATTTCTGTGTGTACAGGAACATGAATCTGCTTCAGCTTCCTCCTACCTTGAAGTAACATGTTACCCAATATTTGTGCAATATGAATTGCGGTATAACATCACCATTCCATTTAATAGCAGTTGACAATGCACAGCCAAAATTAACACTAAAGCAATGATATTCTTGAAAACAGGTGCTGCAGTTGATAAGTTGTCCTGTTGGATGAAAATATAATTGTCTGTTCCTTGGGAAGGGAAGAATTTAGATGCTGTTAAGTGATGGCATGAAAATGTCTGTGGAGTAGAAAGAAAAAAATCAATAGCAGTAAGTAAAAAGAGAAAACTGAATCATGAAAGTGACTTTTTATGTGAGTTGGTCGAGAAATATATTCAGTAACATTCTCAGACCAGGCATGAAAGAAATTGTCACATTCTTAGGCAACTGATTCTTATGTGAATATTCAAAATAACTACCATAATGAAAGACTTTATGCTGGCACAAGATTCTGTATAAACCTAGTGAAACCTAACAAAATATTTGCTTTATGGGACACATGAATAAGCTGTGAACTTTGGGAAATTTTGTGTACAAATAATGTAAGTAAATATATATATATATGTATATTTCTCACATAATCTCAGTATTTTCATCAGTGTGTTACAGGCAGCATCTGAACACTTGCCCTGACCTGCTCTGTGATCTTGAGCAACTCATGTCACCTTACCTGCTTCCATTTCTCCATCAGTACAATAAAAATAGTAAATCTTTCCTATCTCCTTTCTTATACCTGGTCAAATGGCAAGCTAAAGTAAAGTTTGCCAAAATATTTTGTACCACTTTAGTAACACAAGATAGGCATAAACTTGCTCCAACCAGCTAAGTTTGACTGATGTGTAATTGAATCAGCATAAACTCTTCAGGCTAAACCAGAAGTAATAAATTACCAAAATACTTTTTGCTGTATAAGCTCTTACAAACTTCTGCCCTAAGCCGGTAGTAGCTCAAAAGCTTTTATGTGAGAAGGCACACTGTGATACTATAATGAGTCATTTTAATGCATTTTCTCTCCATCTGGTTTACCCTGGCTCAAGAGTTTCATGTTATTTGTGAATTCGTGCCTATTAAACACTGCTCTGCAATCCTTAGGCAGGCAGGCTGCCCAGGTCGGTTAGCACTGACTGCTGCCCTTCTTCTCAGTTTGTGGGGGCTCTGCAAATCATCACTTCAGAAGTGAGAAAATGGCAGGATTTAATTTTGCCCATCTTTTTAAACAAACTTCACCCACACAGCCTGTTTCCTGTGAAGCGAGGGGAGCATTCTACCTCCCATCGCTTTACCTGTAAGGGTGCTACATCGATCAAATGCAAATTTGGAGTTATCTATAAGCTCAGCTTCCAGACTTATCAGCACTTTGGAAAAGAATATGGAATGCAATCATGCCCATCTTTGTTCCTTAGCATAAGGGGCGCTCAAAATAGCAAATATACATCCTCCTTTCTTACTTGGAGACCCAGGGAACACCGAGCACCTACAGGAGCTCAGTGGGAGCACTGGAGGAGCCAGGAGCAGAGGGAGCAAGATCAGAGCAGTCCTGGTGGCCATTGCTGGCAAAATCCATCATAGGATAGCTCTGGCCTTTGGCCCTGCAGAACTTTCAGCATCTTCCACTGCTCCACCAAGGTCTAGTGGAATAGTCATACCCATTGCTTGCAGAATTATTTTTGTGCCCACAAAGTTAGTAAAGACAAGTAATCAGCATAATCCTAAAAAAAAAATTGCAGTAGAAACTATATTTTTTCCCAGGCTGAGGCCACTAAATTCTTGTAGACACTCAGAAAATAAAATTATTCATGACAAATTGTAATCAACAGGGGTAAATATAAAAGATTTTTTAATCTGTTTCACTGCATCTATGAAACCACTTGATTAGTCCCCTTCTAACACATTTCTAAACACAGATGAGATATAGTGAGATGAGGAATTTTTGGAGCATATTTTTGATAAGTTTGCTTAGATTAATTGCAGATCTTCTGAATCTAGAAGAGGCAGCTAAAATATATCCTTAGAAATGTCCCATTAGACTTTGAAAATAGAATGAGAAAGACAAATTAATGTTGATTGAAAAACAGCATGTGCATTTTGTGTGAAAGTGAATTTAGTTTGGTCATTAGTGTCATTTGATAAGCAGAATTTAATTCCCTTCCCCTAAATAAGAAACTTGCTCTGTTTTTCATCACCCAGACTGTTTATTCTAATGGATTTTAGGAATCCAAAAAAATTCCTTTTAAAGAGAATGAAAAGGAAAGAATCAAATTATGTTTCCTCATGCAACACAACAAAATAACTCAAAACTTTAGACACATACTTGCATCAAAGCAGCTACCTTTTCCACTTACTGTTTTCCCACATTAAAAAAAAAACAAAAAAAACCAAAAAAAACCAAAAAAACCCAAACAAACAAAAAAAAACCCCAAACAAACCAAAAAAAAAAAACCAAAACAAAACCAGAGGTTTATGGAGTAAAACTGAATTTGATGTGTCGTAATAGGAAAACCAGTTATTTCTGCACTTACCAAACACATAAGCCATGTAATTTACTGACGCTTCAGAAGGTAAAGGTACCTAAGGAGAGATTCAGGAAGTGCATAAAATTGATTCAGGGCAGATACTAAGTTCAGATATTTGTTGGCTGTTCCTATGAAATGTCTTAAGCCACTACAACCCAAAATAGCAGTAGCAATACCAATGACAGCAACAGCTTCCACAAATTTCCTATTTTTCAGTAATTGGCAAAAAATTCCCGAGTTGACAGATGCCAACTTTTCCGAAGGAGTTTGGATTTCGGTAGCATTTGGTTTGGCCCAGTCAGTGTCAGGGAACCTGGAAAACAAACACGATGATTGCTTTGAAAGAGCACTTCATCAGCACTGAGTGTGATGGTGCATTCCTGAGTGTCTTCCTGCTAACCATCAGCTGATCTCCTACCACGCAACTTGCATTACCCAACACCCTTCTCTGCCTTTTCTGTATGGCATTAACACGCTGTAGAAATCCAAAAACTGAAGTCAAAATCTAGGACGCAAGATCAAAGGACTGGGGTACTGGCTGTTTCCATGCGTGTGTCATCTTCATAAAATCCTGTTAACACTCTTATGACACAGACAATTGAAATGGAACCTGGGAGAGGAGGTAAAGGCCTGGCTGAGGCAGCAGAGAGTTTATGAGGTTGTTTTATGGAGTACACTGCCCAAAAGGATTAAAGGATATTTAGATATAGAGAAACACACATCTTCTTCTTTTAGCTTTCTGTTGGAAACAAGTCTCATAAAAAATGGTCTAAAAACTACAAATGGAGTTGAGGTTAAAAGAATAAATAGCATGAGTTTGATGATACAGTTTCTCTGGAAAAGGCAACCAAACAAAAACGAGTCTATTGTTGAAATGCTGTATTCAACTAAACAAATATACCAGTTAGACCCCTTCACAGATTTATTCATTTAGGTTGGAAAAGGCTTTTAAGATCATTGAGTCCAATCATTATTCACTTCCTTATCGGTGAGATCCTGAACCTGCAAGAAGACTGGGAAAAAAAGCCCAAAGCCCATTTTGCTGCATGGTCACAAGCAGCAGAAAAAAAGCCAAAGATAAACTGTCAGCAAGGCTCCACTCAGTCTTGGCAAAAACCACTCCAGTACTTTAGTGCTGAATATACTTGGAAACATTAAGAGGTGGCACATTGGACCTTGAAGCTGAGGATTTAGCAGAGGGAAAAAAAATAATGGAAGGATTTAAATGGATTAAAGGGGTAATGGGACCCAGGCAGAAGGAGGCAGAGATAACTTTAGCTGTCTTGTAAATGAGAAGAGGGAGAGATGATAAATAGAGTTCTGAAGCCTCCACAGATTAAATTATCTGGGTGGGAGTCAGGTGTGAATTGCTGGGGAAGTGCAGGGACTAAAGGGATTTTTGTATTTGCTGGTGCAGGTTAAGTTTCCCTTCAGGTGACACAGTCAGTGGTGGAAGTGCTTGAAGCTGTGTCTCATGTATTTGCCAAGGTCTGGGGAATAATTCTCAGTGTGAGAAGGAACCTTCAGTGTCTCACTAGAGACTCAGTGAAGTGAGACAGAAGGGCAGCACAAAAATCAACCTTGACAAACGTAGGAAAAAGTCATTAGTCACCATGGCAAAGACAATCTTACTATAAAGGAGAGGATTGAAAGTGGTTTGAAAATAACTGAGGAAGCTGCCTGTACAGCAGATAGACACGCACTAGAAATCAGTGTGTATCCATGACATCAACAGCTTTTCAATCTCATTGCTGAGATCCTCATTTTAAAATACTTATGCAACTGTTTTCAGATTAATCTGTGTTTCTCAAGGGGTAAGGATACATTTGGTGCCTGGGACTCCACTATCATATCTGCTGTTTCTGTTTTCCTGCAGCTTTTAGCTGCAGCTATTTATTCTCTTCCCCTTTCACCACTAATCACTTACAGTAAATCAAACCAAACTGATTCAAGCCAGGTTTATCAGAAGTTCCATCAGGTTTTGTCAGAAAAATAGAAAATAAACTCAATGATTTTCTAATTAAGAATGATAAATTATGGCCCTATGTGAAGCCACTATATTAACTATCCATGTTAAGACACTCATTAATGCCACTGCCATAATAGGAAAACAATAATTTCCCTCCTTTGACAAGTGTTCCAGATCTCAGAAATCCCCGAAAGTCAAGTAGATGCCTTTAAGGAAAGTGAATAGCTAAATGTCTGTTTCCAAGGAATTTTGGATTTGTCTGTGTTTTCTCTTGCACTGTATTCACAGCATTAAATTCAGTGGAAGAGGATTAAGTATTTTACTACTAATTCAGCATCTTATTGCTGGAGGTAATAGCATTCATGTGTATCAATAGCTTTATAATCCTATTGACATAAACCAAAGTCAGATGTGAGCAGTACACAAGGATGGTGGGGAGTGCGACAGTTGTCTGAGCAAGGCTCCATCCTCCCATCAATATTTTTTTCCACTAATTTCACACTTGCATTTTCTCCTTGTTCAAGCCATACACCTGGGCTGGTTATGTTCTTTAGTGTTTTGCCTTTCCAGCAGAGGGTTACCATCACTAAATCCTTGAGTAGCTCGTTAAGGAGCTTGCGTGACTCTTCCAAACCTTCCTCAAGATCCACCCACGCCACGAAAAGTAATTCCCTCCCAGTGAAATCAAATTATATTTAATCTGGAAATTTAATTACGCCACTGCAATAGGTATTTCTTGAACGCCATAGATTAGGCGGATTAATCAGATGCGCAGGAGGTAGGCGGTTGGTATTAATAAGGAAAAATTTGTTTGCACTATATGTACAGACAGTTCTGAAACTGCCAGCCAAAGCAGAAAGAAAGGATTTGCCTTGGTGCTGTTAATGAGAAGTAGATTAGTAGAAGCTGTGCAGCTAAAACAAAACAAAACTGAACCAGCCACCACTTTAAGCCAAGCAGAGGAGTGCAGAAACAGTGTTCATTTTTAATAAATACAGCGTCACTGGCTGCTGACTGACAGCTTCAATGTTATCTCACTATAAATGTATAATAATTAGTTGAGTAATTTGGCTTTCTGAGGAACATTATTAACTCTATTAGAATTACAATCAACTCAGGAAATCAAATTCCTAAATACTCTGAATCCAATGCCTGCTTTTATACTCAGCTTTTGGGAGGGAGCAGGGATGACGAGCACAAGCAGAGTTAGGAAAATGCAATACAAGTGTTTTAGAAACCCAGACTTTTCCTCAGCTTATGGCTGAGTGGGAAGTGTTTCCAGCTCCAGAATGGGACAAAACCCCGGTATGAACTCATTCCCTGTCCGGGACGTAGCATGAAGAGGGAGCTGGCCCCAGACGCCGCAGGGAGAGCGCAGTGGCAGCAACCCTCCTGGGTATGGAGTCAGAGCAGAGTGTGTGTGTATAATTACATTCATGCTCTGATTATAGAGCCAGATGACTCCAACACATGTTGCTGCTGTTCCTGGGAGCATAGAAAATTTGGACCACACCAGTTGCCACAAAAATATGTAGTGGCTGTCATCACGCTGGTTTGTAAGCAAGGCACATTGTCACCTCTAGGAAAACCTTCTTCATTAATAATAACATCAATGTGACATTTCCATTTAATCCTAATGACTTCATAATTATTAATTACTGTCACTACAGAAGCAAAATCCCAGGGAAGGGGGAATCTCAGTCATATCATTCTTCACAGTTGGCAGGTATTTTTGGATTACTTTATCCAGGAAGAAGAAAAAAATGATTTAGTCATTACTGTTGAGAAACAGTCATCATTAATATAGAAAAACTGAAAGAATCACTGAACATTCTTCTGCCAGCCTTAAAAAATAAAATTATGAGCAGCATTTCCTTTAAAAAATATTATGACAATTCAGTTTGTTCAAATCACACCTTGAAGTTGTCAGTGTGTTGAGCACACACATCAAATAATGTTGTTCAACTTTGGACTAAATCCTGCTGAGTTAATAATTAAGCATGATCCTCATTGTCAGTGATTTGCAAATTTATATTCTATTACTAATAGCATCTATGCTAATTTAAATCTGTATTCTCCTATTTAGCTTTTGGTACTTCAAATATTTCATTTAAATTAGTGAAACNATGAGAAGTGGATTAAGCTACACATATTGTGCTCAGTGAGGGAGCCTGATAATATATAAATGCTGTAAATGCTATTTTTAAATGAAGGTTTCATATTAAAATTGTTTTTCTCAGACCTCTTTGTGGAGGTGGCTTTGAAGAATGGCAGCATTAGCCTGAGGTAACCCTCACTTAAGTCTCAGACTTCCACTGTATTTTAGATGTACCTTTGTGCCAGAGGAAGGCATGTAAATACAGACATTTAGCACATGCTTATCTATCCCACAGATGTCTGTCTGTCTGAGAACCCAAGTTATTCAAGGAAGAATATCATGGATTACTTAGACACCTATTAAAAAATTGATCCTTAAAGCCGAATTGCTTTCCTTTAGGTATTCAGTACGTGCAACCATTCAGATTTATACATAATAAATATATATGCATATGGAAAACCCTCTATAAGTTTTCATTGAAATGTATAGCTCTTTGAAGAGTCACTTAAGATCAAATTTGTTTTGTCATGGTCTATTTATAACACAAATAGGCAAACTTTATAAATTGCTTGGTAAAGAAAAAAAGATTACTAACCAGCAAATCTTTGGATAAGAATGAGTGCCCCTTCACATACCCACATCAGCATTGTGAAATTGAGAAACATTTCTGAAGCAGCACTCAGTGAACACCAACACACTTTTGTTAAAT
>VYZR01106291.1:12940-28835 GCA_013400675.1 Oxylabes madagascariensis
CATTTTTGAGCTTCCACGGTTTTGCTGTTGGCAGATCTGACCTCATTAACACCCTCATTGTTCATGTTGGCAAGTGACGAAAGTTCACTTTTTGTTAAATGCATCAGTCTGCTCACCCAACTGCAAAAAATAAAATAAAATTTAAAAAGTGCCAAAGCTGTACCCAAAGATATTACTGAAATTAATAACAAGCAAAGCAATACAATGATGTATTCAAATAAACATAATGTAAATTTAATTTGAATCTACATTTGCAATGCCAGTGCTTTACCTGAAAAGCCTCTACAACTTAGCAGAACTAAAAACTCCATGAACAGTGACAGGTTCTGACACTAATGGTCTAAAACCTGATTGCAATGAGCAACGAAAAATTCCTTTGAAATCCAGGACAATGCATTACAAGCAGTTGTACAGCTTCCTAAACCAGACAGGGTGTCAAAAGGAATTTTATAAGATACCATACCTTCCAAATGGAAGGTAATGCTGATGGAAGCTGATGGTCTGTCACTGGGAAAGAACAACTTTTATCTGTGTTGGGAAGTTCCTAACATCTACAGAATTTTTAGCCTGTACCTCTTAGCCAGTGCTGTCTGCAGGTGATGAAGGACAAGGGGAAAAACAATCTTGTGGGTGTTAATATCTTGCCTAAATCTTTCCAGAATAATGTATTTCTAGAAGAAAATACTGCAGCTTTAGAATTCTAGCCTTACCCATCTTTGAAAAACAAGTATCTTAGGGGAAGTTCATGTTTGCAGTCCTTAGTGTTGAACACTATCCTCATAGAGATCCACAAACACACAGACACAAACACCGTGGCCACTGTCAGGCTGAGAAGCCACTTGTCAATCAAAACCGGTCAAGCAAGAGGTGACACCAGGCTGTCAGAGGTGGTTTCAGGCAACATGAGAAGTCTGCATCTTGTACAGTTGGACCTGATACATTACTAAAATAAAGGAGTCCAAAAGTGCAGAACTCATGACATAGGATAGCACAGGCAAAATTACAAGCAATGCAGGTACACAGTGAAAGACAGCATAGTGAAGAGACACCTGAACTAGCAAAAACCTGCAATAGTGAGTGGCAACATTGCAGCTGAACTTCTTGTAGACCTCAGCAGATCAGATCTGGACACGCATTCACTAACATTCAGTAGTGGGAAATGTTCAGGTGCATGTAGTGCTGCAGTAAATGATTCACTGTCTCAGATCTCTGTTAGCTCAAACATCTCCATTTCATGTGTAGACACAGGTGGGGAGATTAAATAACTATCAATTTAGACTTGCCTTCAGACATGCAACTCTTGTTTCTTTTATTAAACTGTGAGAAGAATAGTAAAACAAACTAATCCAGAAGAAATAAAATTGCTCAGAGGAATAATTATAGCAACTTTCACCTCAGCAGCTGGGTCACTGGTTCAAAATCATTCAAATCACTTGTGACTGAAAGTCATTACCAGTTGACTCCACTCAATGAGCTTGTGCTTCAGGTCAGAGTAATAATTACTGCAGGACTAAAACCACCATTAGTGGTTCCATTAGTAAAGAGAGAGAGAAAAAGAGTGAGAGAAGAAGTAGCAGTCTCAGTCTCATTAGTGCTGCTTTCCAATCAAGAAAAGAGAGAAGAAAATACTTTGAGGAATCCTGCACTGCTGAGGCCTGATTTAGCTGCCCAAACAAAGCGCCATTTGCAATACACCAGGATATCTCACCTGCGCTGCATCTGCATCTCCAAAAGGACACAGATCTCCCTTGGATCTTACCTGTCACATCTACCAGTGCTGTGTAGATGTCATAAATAGCCAACCTCATCTTGGCCCTAACACTAGATATACATCTGGAGACAGCTGAGTTCTGCCTTTTTTATTCTACCTCCCTCCAGTGCTTCCAAATAGAAACTCCAGCTTCAAAAACTATTGTGTTATTAATAAATTGAAGTCTTCCCTTTCCCCTGTTTTTTGTCTTTGACAACCAACAAAAACCACACAGATATTGGGAAATATCGTGAGAAAATATGTGCATATAAATGATAAAAACAGGTATTCAGCAGACATCTACCATTTCACTAAAGATTCCTTATAGCCTGATATCTGCTGTTTAACACCAGCAATTTACCTATATCTGGGATGGTTATTTTCCTTATATCACATTTCTATATCATTTCTATATCACAGAAACACACTGAAGAAGCTGAGCTGAGGAGCTGCTCTAGGAAGGGTAGCCAGACTAGGAGTAAGATTTATGACAGCTCAGTGTGGCTGAACGTGCTGATGGCTGGCTGGTGCATGAACTACAGTGTAATACAGCTGTGCTAGGATGTTAAACCCACTGTTCTGTCAACTCAGTGATAGACACAGATGAGGCCAGGTGAAAAGTACTGATTTACATCAGATGAAAGGAAAACCATGGTGGAAAACAAAATCTTTAAGAGATGTGTTTCTTATGTTTTCAAAAAGAGCTTTATGAAAATACCAAATATTAATGACCATGAATCCAGAGGGCTATGAATAGAAAGCAGTGTTTTAAAAACAGGGACAAATGTGTGAATACTGTATTAAAGATTTATTATAGAACATCTCTTTTCATAGCAATTTCTGGTAGCTTTTAAAAATACATTTGCTTATATGACTTGATTCTTTATAGCCAGATACCATTCATAATGACATGTACTCATAATAACAGGATGGTCTTATTAACATTCCATATTTAAAAGATCAGCTGACACGTTCAATTGGGTCTTTTAATGTAACAGTTTTTCTAAAGGTTGCTATTTTAATTTCTCTGTCTTTTTTAAAATATCACTCTCTTAAATATTTATCTCTGTCTTTAAGCACGGTGTTTAAATCCAACATAAATTCCTTAGATTTTAAGAGAAGGTTATTACAACACATCAAACATATGGTCTCATTTCAGCTCCCAGTGTACATAAAATTAGTCAAAACAAAACACTACCTATTCATTAACAAAACATGTGGTGTAGTCAGTAATTTTTGCTCAGAAGTATCATGGGACTAATTTAGCAAGAACAATACTTTTTTTTTTTTTTTCTCTCACCTCACTCTTATCTCTGTCGATCACATAGCAGAAGCCAGAACTGCAAGATGAAGCTCACCGTCTCTCCCTCGCTCTGTTCCTCACTTATATTTCTTTCAAGGCTGTCTCCACTTTCAAGACAACAATTGCTTTCAGAGATTGGGAAATCTATTTTCAGAATTTATATTGCTTTTTGAAATTACAGAAACAGATAAATCTTGCAACACTGGTGGAAGCAAAAACTTCAAATTATATAGACATTGTACTGAAAACCTGAGATAATTCCAGAGTCTTTCTCACAATAAAGATTTTTCTTTTCCATTTCTATATGAGAAGGGGGAAAAAAAGCCTATGGGAGCATCTAACTTTAATGCCTGACCTTCTGTTAGTACAGAGAACGCATTTGCTTTCCAGAGAGTAAATTCAAGCACTGAGCTTGGGATCATCGGTGAGGGACTCCCTCTTCCCCAGCTCTGTTTTGGGGCACCACACAAAACTGCCTTCATGACGATGTCCAGGGACATTTCAAGGTATAACTTGCCCCCAAGAACCCACAACGTAGTTACTAACAAGACATACATTGGTTTTGCCACCTTCTATCCATGCAGCCTTCACTTGCTACCCCAGCAGGCTTTGCATTCCCAGGATCCTCACATCGCATCCTGGAACAGCTAAAATACACACTGAGATTCATGCTGTAAAAACACCACAAACTCACATTACTTCTATTTCTTTGAATTGGAAAAAGTAGACCCAATATTTACTGCATTTGAGGGCAGCAGGAGGGTCATGCTAAATGCAAAGGACCCCAGCACCCAAATGCAGCACAGGGAGGAAGCAGCTGTCCTGCCCAGAGGACAGCTTTCTGAGCAGGGGGATGCAGCCTGGCACGGGAATGGTCCTCACCGTGTCTCCATCGGCAGCATGGGCACGGCCAAGGAAGAAGGCAGAGCTCTTCCCTGCAACACTCACTTCACTTTCCCTCACGGAGAAGCAGGAGCCACCAGCAGCCTCCTAAACGAGCTCTGCTCTTTGGGCTGCCAGGCCCCCACTCACACTGGCAGATAGTAAAGCCAGCAGGCTGGAGTATTAATTAGGGCCTAGTTAGTTTGATGTTCACTGGGGTAACTGCAAACCAGGACTGGCCAATCCATGGCATTTCGGCTGACTTTGAGAAGGATGCGAGGCCCACGGGCCCACTCCTGTGCCTGCCTGTGAAAGGACACACAGGGCAGACAGATGCCAACCCAAACTGTAACTCATCAATGATGTGTGCTGGCATCTCGTAGCTGTCAGATGTTTTAGGCCAGAAAGCAGACTTTAAACACAGCTTTTAAAGACAAAAATACTTCTACAACCCTTATCTGCTTAGGAGCATATTTCCCATTTAGCACAGCTCCACAACTCACTATGAACAGTGAAAAACTAAAGGAAGATTGAAAGAAATCTTTGACATTCATAAATCAGGAATTACAGAGTAACTCTGAGATGAGAAAATCAAAGCAAAAATGAATCCTAACATGACCAGTTAAAAAAAAAAATTGCTTTCCGTGCACACGTGCATATGTTCTATTTACTCATATTTTTTCACAAGATTTTCTGAGTAAAAACCATCCAAGGATCGTGTTGCTGGGGAAACTGAAATGATGCTCTAATCTTCTAAGAAAGTGTGAAATGTAGAATTAACACCACTGAATTGAATTTAATAACACTGTGCAACATCGGACCTAGCCTTAAATCAATATTTAATTTTCTCAGCAATATTACAGATCAGTTGTAGCAATTATATCTCCAGGGAATACCAACCACCCCACAGAGGGTCAGCCTACCCAGGTAATATTTTGTAGGATCTTCTAGTGGATAGATGACAAAATATTCTTTCAGGGTTTGTAACCTCAGCCTCCATAAATACTTCATTTTTTACATCCTGAAGACATCCCTAATGTTCTACTGTATTTGGTTTTACCCACTTAAACTCAGTGATACTTATGACATATAACAACTATGATTTCTAAAACTAGACAAAATATAGCCCACTTTTGGGAGGCAACAAAAATAATAACCACTAACATGAGTGCATAAAAATAAGTTTCTATAACCACTGCTTTCAAGAAGGCTACTTTCAAATAAAAGTCAGATCTGAGCTTTAGATTACTTACAGCAAAAATCTGCTGCTTGAAGTTCTCCCACATTATATTTCAATATAGTTTTTACTTAGAAGTACCCCACAAGCACACGCAAAATGAAATTGCATGGACCATAAGATGCGCTTTCACCCTTGCCTTGGAAAGAATTTGTGAAAATATTTTGTGACAGCAGCAGAGATGCCATTCCCTGAATGATGTTCTGCTGCTGCAGCGTGCAGGCATAGCAGGGAGCACTGCCACATATCAGGGCATCCCCAGATCACGCCGGGGGTGGTAACAGCAGCGGGTGCTCATGCAAAATGGCTGCCAGGCCTGGAACCCTCCAATTAACAGCATCAAACTCGTAGGGCCCTTGAGCAGAGAACTGTGACAGCTTGATGTTACAGCTCAGTTCTCTGCTACTACACAAAGAGAGGCTCATCCATCACTTGGCATTCAGGTGTGCATCGAAGAGTCTATTCAGGCTGTGCACCAGGTCACAACCTCACAGGTTCCCACATATTTGACAGAATTGTGCTGGTACAAAATGAGCCAGTGCTGAATGCACTCAAATGGACGCAAGCTCAGCCAAGGTGAGAACTGCAGCATCTGCAATTAAGCAGCTTGAGGATGGGAGTGGAATTTACACTGCTTATAGCCCTTCCTTAATTTGAACAAAATTATTTCATCTTCCGGGATTCACAGATTAGCTAAATTATTCTTGCATGGGCAAACAGAAACACTTGTGTAGAATACTTGGTGCTGCAAGGTGCAATGATTTCACTCAGTCAATAACATCACAAACTGGCAGAAGAATGTAGAGTATGGCAGAAGATAAATTTTATAGTGCTCCCTTTGCCAGTAGGCTGAGTTTATACATAAGAGATGACTTGCAACTTAGTGTATTCTGCAAAAGAAAGCCATAGAGTTTTATCTGCCATAGAGTTTTGACCAACAGCAACCAGCCAGCATTAAATTTTTGGGAATTCTTTTTCTCATGTCAGAGAAGGAGCCTTCCCTTTTTAGATTATACTTATTTTTATCAATCGATTATTGATTATTTTATCAAGCGATTTATGAAGTGCCCGATAGAGACATTTGAAAATTTCTTGACAAGTATATGTGTTTCATGAACCCAAAAGTCAGGGATACATATAATAGAATGTTACTGGGGTCATTTATGGAGTTGTATGCAGAGATTGCACTTGTACATTTATTGTAATTGTTGGACAAGCAGATTAGTCCCTTATTTGCATAAACTATAAAACTATCCTAGAAGAAAAGTATTCCAAATCGTCAACAAAAAAGACTTTCGTTCTCCTTTGGTTTGGCAAGAAATGAAGAGAGAACTTATAGAAGAGCAGATGGTAGAAGAGGTATACCAACATGTTGCATGCAACAGCAAAGAAACATGGCAATCTTGTAGGAACAAAATATGCCTTATCTGCTTAAAAGTTATAAGCAAGGGAGATCTGTAGTTCAATATATGAGAAGATATAAGCTTTCAGAACTGACAAATAAGCAGATATTTTTCTGGATTTCTTTCTACTATTGAAAACAATGAAACACAATCTATAGAATTAGCTGCCTTTGACCATAAGAAGGGATTTAAATTACTCATGCTACATTTTCTTTTCATATTCAATAATTAGCAAGCAATTTTTGAGCAACCCTGAGAGAAGCTGGTAATATTTCCACAACAGAGCACAGTATCTGTGAGAGCTCCTACAGCCTCAAGAGCCAGATTCCAGACTTGGAAAATATTATGGATAGTGCATATGTGCATGGAAAAGTTCTGGAGATTAAGACAAAGGATATTGCTTGCAATTGTTCACTTTCACGTAAGTCTGAGTGAAGGGATGTTCCTCTTTAACATGCTTGAAAAGTTATATCCAAAGTCTCTTTAATGTTGGCAACAGTATGGCCTCAGTGGAACACAGTCTTAATTTACTGTATTTAAATATTGTAGCTAGGGGATTTTTCTTAAATATTCATCGTTTGTTCAACAAAATTATTATTTATGGAATTTATTGAGGTTTTTGTGCTTTTAAGGATTTGATTTTTTCCCAGCTATACTGTGCTATGTTATGTGCAAAGTAAATTAATAATCTCTACAGCTTCAACCTCAAAAACTTAAGCATATGAAAGAAACATAAAACCACACATCCCCAGTATCATGATTTGAAAAGGAATCAACATACTTCTTGCAGTGCTGGGACTCCTGATTAAGACTAGTTACACTGGGTCAAAAAGAACTGAGATTACATCCTGTCATTCAATCAAACAAATAATTACTTTCTATTGTAGTTTAATTTTGTTTGAAATTTTAGATTTCTTGTCTTTTTTTACATTTTTAAACCCAGAAACAAGTAGCACCACAGAGAAGAAGCAATTTCATGGCACTCAGTACTTAGGACACTAAATTGTTGTAAGTCAATATTCTTCCTGGGTAGTGGGCATTAAATGTATATTTATTATTTGAAAACATTGCAAACCACTTGAATAAAGAATACCTAAATGCATTTGTTCTACACAGACATGAACAGAAAAATTCCAGCCTTCACCAAGACATTGAGGAAAGATGTTTATTGTAATTAATATATGACCTCAGCAACATTGATATATATACAAGAAATGCATCATTTTAAGAGAAGGTATTTTATCACACTTCCACACCCCATTAAATAATGAGATAGGCAAACTAGACAGAGAAACTAGAAAAGAGACTTGAGGAGTCTGTTCTGTTTATTTCAAGCAGTACACTAAGCCCAAAAACCTAAGACTATGCCAATCCAAACACGCAGAAGTACCTGGAGGTTTTTTAGAGAAATAGGGCTAGAACAAACCGCACTTATTAGATCAACATTTCAACAGGAATAAATGTTCTCCAGTATCTTTGAAAACAGATGCTTGACTCTGTTCTTTGAATATCTTAAAGCACTATACACAGACACAACATCCACCATTTTCATACTGAAAAGTCCTAATCATCTCACTCATTCTGTCTTGCTTTGTAGCTTTTGGACTTAGCTGAACACACTGCTGTTCGTTTTTCCACAGTGGAAATTAACAACTCAAAAACCCCATTATAATAATAACTTGAGGGTACCTTTCATTTATAAAGTAATATGCATAATCTGGCCTAATAGATTCTGTGGCTGAAGGCCAAGGACTTTATTAGCCCAGGATATGATTATTACAGGTTATTATATTCAATGTTTAATTAAATATTGAAATCTTAAAAGACAGATGTGGAAGGAAGTTTGCTTTCTTCCTTTACCCTCCTTCAGCCATGCCCTTTATTCTCTTGATGCACTTCCTTCTTTTTATACCATATCCATTTTACATTACCTTCTGATCTTTTGTGTGCAGTTTCCTTTTATTTCCACAGACTTTGGTGACAGCTGAAAAAAGGGGTTTAGATTGTATCTTTCAAAGTGGAAAACGCTTTGAAAACCCAGAGAATCATGGTTTTTTACCTGAAATTGTAGATACTAATAGACAATTGAGGTGTTTGCATATTCACAGTAAAGCATAATAGAAAAAATCATTATGTAATTAGAAGAACTTGAGCATGGAAAGAGGTAGGCTTGTTGCTGCAGGTAGATAACATAACTTAATCCCAGTTCTTGCCAGTGAAGGACAGGATACTTCATATAACTAGGTCTAGCTGCATGCCTGGTTTTGGAAGGCCATCATTAGATGAGATGAATCCCATCTCTGCTAGGAGTCATTCTTGGACTCAATTTCCTAGAGCTGTAATAAATACAACCTCAAATTCTCCCACAATATACAGCAGATGAAATGCAAGTGACTCAACCAAGTGTGTTTAGCAGAACTCTCAAGCGATGGCTGTATTGGAAGTTTGCTTAGGCAAGTGTTATCAAGCATGAGAGAGCAATGGGCAGTTTCTGGGGCTGTAGATGAAGCACATCAAATGAATACTGATAATGAAAGCTGATGAAAGAGTTGAAAGTCAGCTGGCAATTATCGTCCTGGTGATTAAGATAGCACAACTTTCCTCTTTTTTGTTACAAGGTCACAAGCATCACCATACGGATGAATGTGGCTCTGGTTTAAGGTTTTGTTTTTTGGGAAATTCCTTTCCCAANAAGACAAAGGGTGCAGCAACAAAGAGGGAGGAAATTTTGACCAAAGATACCAAGGTGCTGATCACAGATGACTATATCACCATTGTGCTTATCCAGCAGTATTTAAGAAATAAAAATCTAGCACCAAAACCAACTGAGATCTGTTTTCCCTCCACAGCTGGAATGCTGATATTTCCACGGGAATAAGAAAATTAGTTCCTGTCCTCCCCTGCCAGTGGTTCAGTAGGCTTTCCAAGATGAAAAATATTTTTGTATCCCCATGACCCTTTGAGCACATGCTGATATCCAACTCCAGTCTCTGGCAGCTGTGAAGATTTAACATCTCTTAAGATAACACTTTGTTGTCAACAAGATCAGTAATTTATAATAGGAAGAGATGTTTCAAAAATGTCATGGAAAACTGAATACTAATAGGAGTCATGTATACAAATAATTTCCAAGTTTAAGCCAATTTACTCTCTTAAATAGCACATGAAGAAGCCACTGGAAAATAAGGCAGAAAATGGATTTCAACTTATCTTCATTCACTCATTCATGGCACCTGCACTCTAGACTCACTCACACCCTGATCTGAGGGAAACCACTCAAACACAACTGCAGTATTTGGATAAAGTCTCATGAACAGTACTCCAAGATAATCCAAATGATGGCAACAGAGCCTCAAAACAGAAGTGAATTTCACTGTTTGAAATGGTGAAAGCGTGCATGGTGCATCAGCATAGCATTTATGGAGCCGTACTCTGGGAGATACATGGAAAGCATACAGGAACAAACACCAAATATGATACAGGTTCCCAGTAGTACCACAGCCAGGAAAGACTGGAAAATTATGTTTTAGAATAATTCCAAAGAAGAGCTTAAGTGGATATACAAGAGAGATGGAGATGGACTTTGCAAATGAGGTCTGCCAGTAAAACCTTGATGAAGCAACATCTCTGAAAGCAGATAAAATGAAACTTAAAGTTTGAAAGCGATCAAGAGTTGAAGAAAATTCTCACATTCAAACCAAACACTGAAAGAAAAAATTCTACTAGATAGAAACTTCTCTGATTTATCTAAGATGGAGGTGGATTTCAACAATCTCTTCTACTCCTCAACATAATTATATTTCCACTGAAGAACTGGCTCTAGGCAACTTAATCTGTAGGTAGGCTACTTTACTTTTCTTTGGTTTCCCTGTTTCACCTGTATCCACATTTATTCTACATCTCCGTTCTCCACTTTTAGAGAACTCAAAACTCTCCGCAACTGGCATTACTCACTCTACACACACACCTCAACAGGGGAGCTGTAAAATAAAACTATCTTATCAGAAATCTTCCCAGTTACCCACAGCTGTCACACGTGTGAGTGAGCCTGTGCTTTCAATACTGTTTCCTTTCTGTCTGAGTGAGGAACCTTATTCTGAACAGAGCACTTTCTACCTGACCCACATTCACCCACACTGAAAGCTGAAATGTGCACAATATCCTACTGAAATACAGGAGCAATATGAGAGGAGTCACTGTGGTTTTGTCCACCTGTCACTCTAACCCTAATAGTTCCCTGCTTTTCATTTCCCCTCTGGGTTTTTCACTTCATCAAACCACTGCTACTCGACCTGCGACACTAAAAGCCAAGAGCAGGCTCTGCTCAGAGATCTGCATGCTACCCAGGAAACTTGAAGTGAGGCAGCCAAGCCTCCAACAGAGAGGAGGGGTTTTAAAGGAAAAGGCAGTTGCTAAGGCATTTGGATGATTTATATTTCTTTTGGTTTCAATACACACATGTATTTCAAAGTTTACTCTCTGGGTATTTAACCCACATGGGCAAGTAGTCATGCAAAGAGAGCCTATCAATTCTATTGAGCATAAATTCTACTTGAGTGAATCTCAGAGCTCAAGCTAAGGGCCAGCTCATATGCCTAGCAGAAAAAGACATTTAACTTCTGGCAGTGGAACAGTTATTTGTCTACAAAATCAATAATTTATAGGGGAAAGAGAGGCTGCATAAAAGTAAGAGTAAAAGAAAACCTGTAAAAGCTCTAATAAAAATGTAGGAAATAAATCACTCTTCCTACTTCTATGCTAGAAATTTAATTCAAAAATTCTTACATCCAGTTTAATGGAAATAAACCACCAACATTAACTCCCTGTGGCATGCACATGCAATTACTAAGTTCTTATCCAATTGCCTCAGCACGCAGCTATGAGGGCAAAGCAGCTATGAGGGCAAAGAACAAGGAAGTTTTAAGATTAAAGCATACTTTCAGACTAAGGTATCTGATTTAATCTACATTGTCCTTGCCTTTAACTGACCTTGTCAGCATCTCCATAGGAGAACTGTGTTTATTCACTGCTATCTTATTTGGTTGGGTCAAACAATCAAACTTTCCCACTTGAAGATCAGAGATAACAGCAGAGTGACCTGGTTTCAGGAGAGAAAGGTAAGGTGTCAGGAAATTAGTACTGATGCCTGAGTTTCAGCATGGAAAGTTCCAATCTGTGGTGATCTCACAGTCACCTAGATTAGTGGAATCTAGATCTCACAATGGCACTGCAAAGATTCTACCCATCCTACATTTCAGTAGAAAAATGTACCAGAAGCTTCATCTGCAAAAACTTTCCTTGCTTCTTCCCTCTTTGAAAAAACTTCTTCATCTAAACAACAATCCAGCTCAGGGGTATTAGTGCTAGAAATTTGATTTTCAGAGTATTGTGCCATATTTGAAATTGCTTTGTCCAACATAATATGAAATTAAATAGCACAAAATAATTAAAGATTTAGCAAAACTGCAGGCACAGAAAATGCCAGCCAAATGTAAACTAATGACCCAGATTTCAGACAGCAAAATATGAACAATTGCCATCAAAAGGATCCACAGAGGGAAGGGAAGGTAGATGATGGTAGAAGGATAGCAGACACTAGGCCTATGCCTTATGCCATCCTTGTATGAAACCAAAGGGGAAGATGTGAATAACAGGAAAAGCTAGGGCATCCTACACTATGTTTGCCCTAGGTGGAATTTCTTGACCCTTAGTATCTCCTCAAGATGCCTTAAGATCACAGAATAAAATAGATTGGAAAAATCTCTGAGATCATCAAGTCCAACCCATGACCAAACACCATCATGTCAACTAGACCATGGCACTAAATATCACATCCAGTCTTTAATCCTTAAACACCTCCATGGACAGTGACTCCATTACCTCCCTGAAAAGTGCATTTTAACGTCTGGTCACTCCTCCTGTAAAGAAATTCTTCTTAATCTCCAACATAAGCCTTCCCTGCTGCAGCTCGAGGCCATTTCTTCTTGTCCTGTCACTTGAAAGAAGAGGCTGACATCTGGCTACACCTCCTTTCAGGTGTTTGTAGAGAGCAATAAGGTCTCCCCTGAGACCCATTTTCTCCAGGCTAAACAACCCCAGCTCCCTCAGCTGATCCGTATAGGACTTGCTCCAGACCCTTTTCCAGATCCATTGCCCTTCTCTGAACTCACTCCAGCACCTCAATGTCCTTCCTGAATTCAGGGGCACAGAACTGGACACAGGATTCTAGGTGTGGCCTCACCAGTGCTGAGCACAGGGGGACAATCACTGCCCAGGTCCTGCTGGCCACACCATTGCTGGTACAGGCCAGGATCCCACAGGCTGCTTTGGCCACCTGGCCACACACTGGCTCATGGTCAGCCACTATCAACGAGCACCCCCAGGTCCTTTTCTGCCTGGCCGCTGTCGAACCACTATGTCCCCAAACTGTAGTGCTGCATGGGGTTGTTGTGGCCAAAATGTAGGACCCAGCACTTTTTGAACCTCATCCTGTTGGTCTCAACCTATCCAGCCAACCTGTACAGATCCCTCTGCAGAGCCTTCCTACCCCACAGCAGACCAAAAGCTGACTCAACTTAGTGTTGTCCATGAGTTTGTTAAGGGTAGACTCAACCCCTCATCCAGATCTTCAATGAAGATATTAAACAGGACTGGCCCCAGCACAGACCCCTGAGGAACACCACTAATGACCAGGTGCCAGCCTGGATGCAGCACTATTCACCACCACTCTCTGGGCCTGACCATGCAGCCAGTTCCTAACCCAGCAAAGAGTGTTCCTGTCCAAGCCATGAGCTGCCAGCTTTTCCCGGAATATGCCAGAGGAGATTGTGCCAAGGGCTTTGATGAAAAGCAACATCCAAAATACAGTATAAAGATGAAGATAGCACATGTTGCACCTTACCTGAGCTGGTGCACTGTGCTAACCGGCTAAATATGAAACAGACACAGCCATATAATTAATCAAAACCTACGATCTTTAACTCATGCAAGCAATCCCAAATAACATTGGGAGATGCTGCCAGATGGGACTGCTTCATAGAAACACAATGTTAGCTTTTACAGATCCTGAGCAGGTAAAGCATTGCTGCAAATGGTCAGACTCACACCCAAATATTTGTAAGCACTTAGGCATGTTCCTACAAGCTAGTTTCAGATTGTGCATTAAGACCAAAACAAAGAGAGATCCATGACTTTCAGAGGAGCTGGTGTTCTGAGTAAAGTCAGCTGACTTCTCTGTCTGAAACAAGTGTCTTCTGTTTGTAGTAAGACACTTGTGGTAGCACCAGTGAGGCAGGCACTATGCAACTCACAGTTCACAGAGGAAAAGAAAAGGATGGAGGATAATTATACACAGAAACTCATGGTCTCAATCATGGCCTATGTTTCTCCAATGATGTGAATGTAGAAGAGGACTATAAACCATCTGTTTATATTTCTGCAAATGGAAATTATTTCTTGGTGATGCAGCTTTTGTCCAGCAGTTCTGCCAAAGAACTGCACTCTAACAAAGGGTGACCTGGCAGTGAGGCAAATAGTGGTAAGGAAAGGATAATGGCCAAAGCAATCTGTGCTATAGCTTGAGCTGCAAAAAAAATTTGGTGATTACTTGTAATACCAGCTTATGCTAATGCTCCAGTAGCTATGAGCACCAAATGAGCACCAAAAACTTACAGATGCAAAAACAGGATAAGATCATCCTCAATTTCTTTTGGCAAAACTTGGAATCAAAAATAAAACAGAGAGGGACAGGCTATCTATGTATAGAGCCCAAGTGATGACTGCAGTGTTTAAATAGCCTTCTATTTGTAATGAAATACCTAAAGCTTATCCCAATTATTCATTAGACTAATGAAAAATTAGCAACGAATTCTGTTTCTCTGTTCCTCTTGGAGAAAGTCACCTGATGCCAGCTATTAAATTACATATAGCAGAAGGAGAGTTCTTAAGTTACCTTGCAAATGTCAATGCTGGAGGTAGATATTCAGCAGAGTACAAAGTATCAATACCTCACAGTTAATGCAGTTTTACTGAGTAGGCTTTATTTGTTGTATCTGAAAAACAAGAATTGCAGCTGCATGAGGAGACATAAATATTCAAACTGTTAATGCATTAACACAAGTAACAGTACCAGGTTGCAAAGCTTAGCATAAAATCACAAATTACTAAATATGGTGTACAGCGTTGCTTCTCTGAGCAATCAAAAACCTTGCATACCATTATAGCACAGCTGGTTAGTAGCTCATGCCATGTAATTTAAGTCTCCTTAATAGATAAGAAGAACTTTGAAGCATTCTCTAATGAAATCTCCCTTTGGTTCCAACAGTAGCAGGAGTAAGTTCTCTCTTAGGTTTTCTCTGTTTCCAGGCTTGTTGATTCATGACAGAGAAAGTAATGATTTCTGTACATTATTGTAAGCATTTTCACATTTGTCATACAAAATGAAAAATGGGTAATATCCCATGCCCTTGAGCAGTTGAGCAACGTATATTTTAGGTCAAACATTTGATGGTATGTGAGTGAAAATTATTAGCTTACATATTCAGAGCAGTGCAAAAGAAAGACACAATAAAAGTTCCTCCATTACAGGAATTAGGCAAAACCAGCTCACTTGACTTGTTGTGAGAGGTGATACTGTCCCAGAAACAACTTTGTTACCTGTCATGTTGAGATCCAGAGCCATAAAAATCTCATTTCCCCTTGTAATTTATGACATGCTCAATAGCCCTGGTAATTGAAGTACACTCCTAGGACTTTTTTAGCAGGCTGAGATAGCTTACCAGCTAACTGCTGGCAACTAAAATCAGTAATTTGAGTGGAAAAAAGAAGTTAATTAATCAGCTGTATATTAGATAAGTAGCAAATAACAAAAATAATGTTTTGGTGCAGAAGCAAAAATTTCAATACAAAATGTGCCATATAATGTATGCAAAAATAACAGGGCACAAAAAGTGTTCTTGAGAGTAGACTGAGGTATGTGTTCCCATACATAAAATAAATCATGTGCACCTTCCTAGCATTCAGATGTGACAAAACCTACTTGGAGCTATGATAACTGAATGTTTCATTCTGTGAAGAATTAATATTTTCAGCAACAGCATCCAGCACTTACAGAGATCAGATAAATCATTGCAATAAATATGAGCTAAAGAAGAACAGTATGTTTTCTAAATTTATTCATTTATCTATTCATAATATACATTGATGCATCAATGTTAAGGCATATAAAACATTAAAAGAAACAGGAGTCTGGGGATGTGGAGCTTTTGCTTTTTTTGATCATTAAATTCTAACAATAGAGCCAAGATTAAATTATGCACTTT
>VYZR01106292.1:0-21314 GCA_013400675.1 Oxylabes madagascariensis
AGCGCAGCGCAGCGCAGGGACAGCGGGCGGTGTCCTCGCCGCCCTCTCCCAGCGCCCTGCGGGGGCCAAGGCGCCGGCGCTGCCCTCCCGGCCCGGGACGGGGGATCCTCCAGCCCGCCGAGCCCCTCCGGCCCTCCCCGACCCCTCCGCGGGGAGAGGAGCGGGGCAGATCCCGGCGGCCACGGCTGCACGGGGTGCGGGGCTCAAGGCATGAGGCTGCTTTCATCCGGCCCCAAAACGCCACCTCTGCCCCGTGAAGAGATGCGCGGTTTCCCGATGTGCCGGGATGTAGAACCACGCCGGACAGAACGCTGGCAGCGGGACGGAGATCACGCAACACCCTTAAGCCGGGACACGCTGCGGGGAATCCTTCCATTCGGGGATTTGGAGACTGTAAGCGGCTGCCCAGGGAGGCGGTGGAGGCACCGGCCCTGGAGCTGTTTAAGGAAAGACTGGATGTGGCACTCAACGCCATGGACCAGTTGTCAAGGTGGTGTTCGGTCATAGATGGGACTCGATGGGCTCAGAGGTCTTTGGCAACCTCAATGATTCTGTGATTCTGCTGCCCCCGAGCCAACACTCCTGTCTAGGATACACAAATTCACCACCACCCTGCCCCTGGGAAAGCGCTCAGGCACGCATGCTCTGCATCAGAGGAAATACAAATAGCATTTTGAAGTATGAACCCTTTCAACAGTGGGGTAGCCTAAGAGAAGAGGGTTTAACGAAGCCAAGAGGACATGTGAGCTGCTTGTCTTGGGGAGATTATGACTAATCAATCTCTACACCCGGAGCTTTTTGGCGTGACTGATTCGAAGAGCTCTGCTACTGACAGGGTCACCTGATGGGTACTGGGCAGGCACTGCAAACCATGCCATGCAGTGCTGACATTTAAATCCTGTGCAGCCTCGTTTGGTAAGAATAATTAAAGAAAGATTGCAAAAATCTGAAAGAACAAGGCATTAAAGAATTTTCTAAAAATGAGACCTTTAACAGAAAATTGAGATTGTGGCCTTAACACACCTTATTTCTTCAGAAAGAAAACTTTCTGAAGGGGGTCTCTGGAGGCTGATGCCAGATGAGCTTCAAAACAGACGGACTGCCCAGTACCAAGCTAAATACAAGGTATGCACCTAACATTCAAATTCAACATTGAGGTTGCTTTGTCTTTACACACTGTCTTCATAACACATTAAATCCATTTAACCTGCATTTGCATGTTTCTTCACAAAGGGAAAACTACAGAAAACATTGCCTTTTGTTGTTCTTCTCTTGGCTGTTTCAGTTTTGCTGTAAAGTATCTTCAGGCACAGGCTTTACTCAAAATAGCAAAGGCTTGTGAAGAAACAATGAAAAACTGATGGTATTTGTGTGTTTCACAAATTCTAGCACTGATCAAGCCAGTTATGCTGTTGTTTGACCAATGCACAATTGCTGTCTACAGGCACTACAGGTAGCTAAGCAGTCTTTACAAATTTGACCAAAACCAATTAGATTTAGGAAAGTCTTCTACTCATTCCAAAGATTTTCTCCAAATTAGGAAATGTTATTCAATGACAGTTTCATGCCTTTTTTAAAAGGCACTTTTTAATCTAGCATGGGATTAATGCAGTCAGCATCACTTCAGACTTCTCATGGATTTTCTCTCACTTTGTAATTAAGATCATGACACTTTCAAACTGCAAATGCCCACTGAAGCACACCAAAGCTGCAGTCAGACAGCTGGTTTTAGTAAAGCACCAAACTGCCCAATCTCTTAAAATGCTGGTAGCAGACATGAATCAACACTGAAATACAAAATACTTACTGCTCCTTCCAAAAGATAGCAAGCAAAATGGATTTACCCATTTCAGAACTTTACACTCCCCCCTTCAATTTCAATCTTACACTATTCATTTCTTCGAATTTTTGTGCTGCACATGCATGAATAGCAGTACACTGTTACTTTTGCCATTTCATGCACCTTTTAGATAGAAAACTGAGCTCACAATCAACCACATGTGCTTTTCTAATACTAAGTTTTATATTAAGACAAATTTGAAAGCACTGATTAATAAAATTCCCTGTTCAGGAAGCTCAGGGAACTGAGGGTTGGAGCTGTGTCTGTAGGTGGTTTGTCTTTTCCATTTACTAACGGATTTGTCTGCACATTCATTTTTGTTTTTCATACAGGAGTCAATGAAAGAGCAAAGAAAATTTAATTGTACCTCTTGCTACATAAACCTGAATGGCACAGTAGCACAGGAAGTTTATAGTACTGGAAAGCATTTAAAGGCATAGTTTCCAGAGATTTGCTTTCTGAAGACACTGAATAGATAACTGCCCAGTTGACTTTCATTTCAAATACCAAAAGAGATGCTGAAGCAACCAGTTTTATATCCCTGGGAATGAAGAAGAGTACATCCCTAGTCTGAAGTCTCACTACTTTTTAGAATACAAGTCACTCCAATGAAGTAATTTTCTATTTAGAACAAAACCAGGAAAACCCAAACCCATCTTTCACTTAACCACACAAAAGAAGTACAACCCCAACAACCATCCATTGGCACAGGCAGCACAGAGCAGTCAGGACTCGATGAAGATCCTGGGTTATGTCTTACCTGGAGATTTTAGTTCCATTCACAAGCCCACATGCTTATTAGTAAACACAGTACAAAATATGAAGTCTTTATGTTGTTTTCTCTTTTAGCAAAACACAGAATAGTGGGCTACAAACTTTATGTTTCAAGTACATGAATAGCAAAATAAAATATTTGGATGGAAATGGAGCAAAGTGGAGAGAAAAACTTCAGTTTTCAAGTAAAGATTTTCAACATCTTTGAAACTTGACCACATGCAATTAGTGTCTTCATCAGCTGCTCAGTTCAGGACAGAGGCAAATAAATAGTACAAAAACAACTGTGTCCCTCTAAATTGCTACTCCTGCCTTTTGGTGATAGCCAAAAAAGATGAAGTTTCTGTGTGACAAAGCTGCAAGTGGGACCCTATGCTAATGAGCTAGGTAGTTTAATATCACCTGATCTGCAAGACACCCGTAGCAGCCCAAAAGAAGCAGAAACCACTTCAACCATTGATAAGAACTCCTTCACAGCTTACTTTGAGGCACTTCATATGCAGTATGCACCAGACTACCTCACTTGTATCTTCTCACGCATGCATCTACCACCATATGAAGACTTGACAGAACATTATTACACTGCAGATCTTGTGATAAAAGTTATATCCTGAAGATTTTCAAGTTGAGTTCAAATGTGAGCTTGCCTGCAGTACTGGTTGTCGAAGAGTTACTGTGAGAAGAATTCAAACTGCAGCAGTTTACACTACAATGTAAGTGAAATGTTTCACTTTAGTCCAAAGTGCAAAAATAAATACTATTTTTCCTTAAAAGGTGCTATCAGTAGTTAAGTCTCCGAGAACTGTTCCACCTAGACCCATTTATTAATAACTAAGGAGTTTTTTACCTAAGGAAATTCTAAGGATGATCTGCTGTACAGTTACCTCTGCTACATTATACAGCCAGGCTCTGACCATCCAATTTAGCTGAAAATACCTCTGTTATAGCAGACAACAGCACAGCACCCATTCTGCTCTCTAAGAGCATAGTGCATGAGGATGTGAGAGCATCCACATATTGCTGGTTACATTTTTGGTTTTGCCTAGTTCACCCTGCAGATAATTTTTGGTCAGTTAAAAGCTAATTTGATCTTGTACTATTGATAGCATTTTTTTGCTCATTCTGGAGCTGTCCATTAGGTGTAGCAGCAGTTTTGTAGTCATTGTCAGGTGCTTTTATCATCAAGAGTCTGAATGGTTCAGTTGTTTTCCGAAGTCTCTGAACAACAACAGCATTTTGCAACTTCGCTTCCTCAAGTGTGAGTGTCTCATCTTGCAGCTCTCGAAAAGGCAGGGAGGTCGTCAGCGTGAAGGGAACACTTCCCTCAGATCCTTGATACTTTGTTATGAAGTCTCTGACATGGCTGATTCTGAGGAGACAGTAAGAGAACACAGCATTAGCGTTTCAGCACTGCAATCCCCACACGTGTGTAACACACATAGCCACCATGGGACAGGAATGAAACACCACTTTGTGGAATGCCTGATGGCAGAGAACTGGAGAAATATAGATGAGCTGGTATCCTGAAATGCCCGATCCACTTGGGAGGCAAAGACCAAGGTCTGCATGCTCTGAGAGTACTCCCAAGGGGACAAGGACGAGTATCTTACTCTGAGCACTCAAATGCACCATTGTGGCTCAGATGGTAGTTACACAAACCTACCATTTTCTAACCAGCTGGTGGAGCTCTTACCTGAGAGTTCTGTAGCCAAGAGCTAGAATAAAGATGTCTCCAGTGTGTGGTTCATGTAGTAGAACCATAATAAAAATAAAGGAAAAGGGTTTGCAAAAACTATTTGGACAGCTGGTACGTTGACTAGGTCTAAGTATAGTCCCATCCTCCCAAAGCAGGGGCACAGTGAATTTATTACAAATTCAATCTGTCTGTGAAGAGCCTTGCAACTACTGAGCAAGACAGAAGTTTTGCTGTGGAAGAATGAGGATTGACTAATTTGATTAGAAAATGAAGATGAGAAGATACAACTCTATGAATAAAATCAACATAGTGTCAATGTCCATTCCCTGGTCCTGAGGCCAACTGGCAGACTGGCTGCTGGCAAATTGCTAAATTCATCCTTCCTCTCCCACATGCACAGGGCCTCCCATGAGGTTTACTGTCCCCTGGGAATGGTTCAGGCCCTGGGCTAACATCTGAACCATGGATGGCTGGATTTTAACTGAGGAAGAGCTGGCTGGCTTAGGGCAATGCCATCCTAACAGTTTAGCAGCACAGATGCCCAAGAGCTTCCATGCCTTAGCCACACTCACCAGGACAGAAACGGCCAGCAAAACAAAAATTAATTCCTGTGCACACAGGCCTCAACACAGAAACACTGCTTGGTCTTGTAAGCCAAGAGCCTGAAAAAACTCAAGCAGGACTAAATTTTTGGTTGGGCATTTACAGGTGTCTATATGCATTATATCTAATTTCACTGGGTTCCAAGAGCAACTTAGGCAATTAGCCACCAGCTCTCTGCTTCTGGGTGAACAAGCTCCTTTCCAGGCTCCACACCTGATGCTCCAGGGTCACACAAATGCAGTAAGTGCTGAAGAGGGAACACAACTCGATCCAGGACACAGCTCTGTGTGCTTTTCCTACAGCTCTGCTCTCCTAGTTGCTGAACTCTCATGACTCAATTCCCCACACTGCAACACTACAATGCCTCCTGTGCTTCTGCTCCAATCTCTCACCAGTAATCAACTCATATCTAAAGCAGCAGTTACTGTGGCACCTACACAGTCTACCTGCAAAAAGCTAAAAGTCATCAATCTACCCAGACCCCGGGTAATATGCTACATATGTGCTACATGCTATTAATTTGTACCTTACTTAACAAATAGCTGAGTGTCTTGTGCACTGAAAGGAGGGCTGTGTATGCAATAAGCATATGAACTCCAAAAGGATTTCTCTCTAGTTCTTATCGGGTTACACACAAGTACTGTGTACAGCACAAACGTGCTGGTCTTGTGGCGAGAGGCTATGTTATGATATAATATTTATTGCACAGTACTTCAAAAAGAGCATTACACCAGTAAAGCTTCTGTTCTGCTTATCTCAGATGTTTTTTTCTCTCAAAAGCACTTAGCAGCTGTTCAAACTGCTATTTACTACGAAGACAAAAAGCTTCTAAATATACTTAAGTGTGTGGGACCTGGAATAATTGAGATATGAAGGCCTTCAATGAAGTATTTATAATTAAAATAGCAATTTACCCTTCAGCAGTACATCACAACAGTGTTTCAGCTCATATCTCAGGCTACTAAAGTAGTAAATTAGTACAAGTCACAGAAAACACTACAGTCATTAACCTTCAACAGCTGAAAGAAAGCTGAAGGCTTTCCTTCTGACCAGCCCCAGACACACAGAGTTTATCTTGACAGCAGCCTGGGTTGTATTAAATCTGTGATATCTTTAAATTGCTTCACAGGGAAGCACAGGTAGCATATCCTTTCCACATGACATAACTGTAGAGTACTGCAGTAATTTTTTAAATTCGGATTTGAGAAAGATCTCTAAAGACAGTAGCTCTAAAATTTAATGGTAAACTGTTAATCCCACTTTCTCAAAGCTCCTGCATACATGCACTATGCTGACACCTTCTGACATTATCCTCATGTCTAAGCCTCCTTGGGAACCAGAAATTTTATTAATTGAGAATTAAACACACTGCATGTATTCTGTTCTGTCCATGTTGACATGCAGGGGATGAAATCCCTGCCCAGTGCACTGACTCCAGCCCTTCCCAGAGGTTTCTCTGGCTTAACTCTAAATCCCTTTTTCCAGCTCCCACCTGTGGTGCTGCCTGTGCCCAATGACCAGCAGGCTTTTTACTAAGCCATTTGTTCCAGATGTAACTGTTTTGTGAGAGATCTATCATGTTAAAAGCTATTTCTTCTAGTAATGAGCAATATGAACACATCAACTTTCTTTAACCTACAAAGAACTACAGTTTGCTCAGATTTTCCTTTACACTCATTTATGAGCTGACTTTTAATAGTTCACATTTCTCTTATGCTCTTCTCAGCTAAAAGATTTCTCAAAATTTCAAAGGTTTTCCAGATACAATTGAAGAGCAGTCCAGTGCTAAGTGAACTAAGGAGGTAGATTAGTCATAGAAATTAAAGACTTAAATGTACAGGCAAATAGTTCAGATGCAAATAGATGTGACAGTGGAAAAATAAATCTTACCTGTGAGAAACATTGAATTTCTGAATTATCCTTTCCCCATCAGCTAACCAGATCTGGACACTGGTGATAGGCTCCAAATCATTCAAGGGTACTGAAGGCAGGTGTCTTTTGTCATCAGGTCCCGGATGATCATCTCTCACTTTAGAGATTATCCTTGGAGTAGCACTGAAAAGAAAAGCCACATGAGGTCATGGCTTCGGTGTATACATGCAAGCTCAAACTTCCCTCCAGACCTCTGCTTCTGGAGCTTTCTGCCCCGTAGCAGAGTACGCTGATGACTTTTCATTTTAACAAATAGAGGAACACTGACATAAATATCAGCTTTTTTCTTTCTTTCCTATTTTTTTCCTACATGTATGTCATTATTTTCTCTTAAAGACCAAAACATGCTAAAGAATTTCAGTTTGCTTGTGTTTAACATTTTTATAAGATGGAAAGGAACTTTAAATATCAGAGGATAAAATATGAATATACAAGAGACAAAACTGTCTGAAGATTCTTCATGCATTTTTGTACTCTAAGCACACAGGTGAAACTTTAAGGGGGTTGAGTATTGAATTTGCATACTCAAAGTTAATTTTCAGCGTAATGTGATTACAGTAATTCAATTTAACTGAATGTTGTTAACCTTGATTTAGACTCCAGCATCATCTATCTCAGCTTAGAAGAATTACTCATCTATCAAAAAATTGACTTAATGTGAAAAATCCAGACTGATGCACACAGCAGTTGGATTTTTTTTCCTAAGGCATTTTCAACAGCTGACCCAACCACAGGGACAAAGATTCATAAAATGACTTGACAGAATACATGGACCTCAGTCCAAGTGCATGGTCTTAAAAAACAAACAATGAAAAACTGCTGGCAAACATTTTTATTCTGAAGAAATGTCTAGAGCTTAGTACTTCTTTCATGACTAAGCTTGTTCAGCATGTAGAGTTTAAGTCCTCATTGGGCCTGATCCAATGGGCACATTCTCAGCTCCTGTGAGTATAACCAGATGTTTGCTTGCAGAACAATAGCAGTGATTTAAGGAGTTACCATCTCTCCTCTGAGCTCAGCTGTGGTCACAGACTACATGAGCACTACATGGCAGTTTGCAGAAAAGCTTCCTTGGCACAGAAAATTGGTGAGTTACAGTTTCTTGAGCGAGAAGTGAGTAACTGATGTCCATAGAGTAACAGTCTTAAGTATACTGCACACCTGCTTTGCAGACAAACCTCGTTTTTATGTTCTTGTACCTGTATTAGTTTGTTCATAAGGCAGAAAAGTCATAGCTAATTTATTATTAGCTAATGACTTAATATGTTCAGGCTAATAAAGCCGGAGTCTTAAGCACAAGTTTAGTCAGAGGTATTTCAAAAACTTTTATTGCCCAGTTAAGTGCTGCCCTAACTTCTAGGATATTAGCCAGTAGAGGCACTGTTTTGTATCTTCCACAGAAACTCAGCAAAAATAATGAGAATCAAGAAATCTCATTTCCAAGTGAGCAATAAGAGATGTTCACTGTGACTAGAGACAGATAAGAGGTACAGAACTGTTTTGCATTACACAGGAATCAGCTGGGGCACAAGGACTTGGCCCCAACAAATTACAAGAGGCACATCTGTAAAATTTTCTGGCACTACTAGTACAGGTGATGTACTAGCACCCGCCTGCCTCACTATCTCACAAACAGCTTCTGTTTGTGCTTGACCTCAATACAAAATAAAGCTTGGTTGCTCTCCAGATCAGGGATAAAAGCTTGAGTACCAGCAAGATAATGTTAAACAGTTTACCAAGCAGAGCAGAAAAAAAGAAATCAAATTTCAAGTCATACTTCAGTCCAGCAATGCCCAGCTCTTGCTGTCTCCCTGCTTTAGCTGCTGGTTCAGACACTGCAGGACTCATGTGAGTGAGCTGCCTCCAGGACAGCAGAGGATGCAGAGGTGCTCAGCCGTGGTGTCTGGCTCAGGCTGGGCTGGGCTACACCGGTCACAGCTGTGCTCAGACAACTGTTCTGCATGGACACAGATTTTGGTGTCATTCCCAAACCAACTTCCCTCACAGTCCCATCTCCATATGCAGCAGACACTGGAGGTGATTCTTTCAATAGAAAGTGTGTGCAAGACTGAAGCAAATACATTAAGTGAAGCTATAAGAGAAAGTTAGAACATCTGTATTCATCAAGATTTAAAGCATTTCTATATGTAAAAACTTTTCTCTTGCAGAACTGACAGATAAAGCCATCTAGTGGTGGGAGCTTTGACTAAAGCCAAAACCCAAGAATCCAAGTCTTATTAGCTTGAGATCAAAGCATTATAACTCCTTTTTTAAGGCTTACTCCTTTCATAAGATTATCAACAGAAGATGTAAACTAGAGATTGAAGAGACATAAGACCATCCTGTCAATTTTCTGACAAGAAAAAAGCCCAGCAGTTAGGTATCATGCCTTACTCTGACTGATGGTTAAGCAGCTTGACACACAATGCTTTACCCTAATGAGGTCACAGAGCAAGCTCGCTTTGCTACAAGGGATTTCAGTCAATAGTTTAATTAACATGTTTCTGAGGCTGTCTCAAAGATGCATAGATTAGCTCAACAGAAAAGTGGGGTTGCAAATCTAGTCATAATCCCAAACGATGAATAAGTAATAGATAAAACAGAGTATACCCATTAGTTACACAGGTTCGTAAGGTACACTGATAAATTTTGGTATGTCTTAGTCATTTCTCCTGTAGAATAAAAAAGGCAGAGGATCAAGCTTGTCTGAACTGTATCAATGTATATGTTATTTCTAGATCCTCCAACAAAAGTCTTGAGAACTAGTCAACAGACCAATTCATAATGGCTCATCCATTACAAAATCCCTCCACTTGGGAACACTGACAAAATATACAGTATTAATTTTATAAGTTTATTTGCTAAACAGAGGTTTAGCTACGCTATAAGCTGAAGTAAATTCTTCAGCCATTTGTCTCTCTCATTTCTGACTAATCATACAAATGCAGTTGTGGAAAAGGAGTTCTATAGCCTAAAACTTGTTCCAGGTCTCAGACAGCTCTGTTGCCACCCCACAAAGCTTTTCTGCTGCAAGTGTGGTGTATTCCTGCAATGGACATTTATTAACAGCAGGAAGTGAGCACTACTTTATGTAGCAGGAGCACTTACGGCTCATGCTTCCAACATTGGCAAAAATATTTACTTGTCTTTAAGGAAAAAGCTTTGACAGCATAGCACAGAATAGACAAGCAAGAGTAGGAAAAAAATAAAAAATGCTGAGCAAGTTGTAGAATGTCTCAGTGTACAAGACCAGTGAACCGAAATTCACAGATTAGCATGTTTCTGAAACCTAACTTGCCTACAGGGAAGTAAGATCATTACTTGCTGCAGGCATGGCAGAGCACAAGTGACTGAAGAACCTGGCATTTAGCACAGGTTAGCAGCAGAAACCCAGCACACTGAAGATCTTTTTGGTTTTGTTATGAACGGCTCTACTTGTAGATAAAATAAGGTTATGTTCTTGACCTCTGTTTGCTCAGGATTTCTGTGCCACCAAAAGCAAGTCTTGCAGCATCCCACCCATTTCTCAAGGGAAGGTTTTCCCCATTGTATCTACTCAAGCATGGAACAACTGAATGGACTGTACTACAGAAACAGATGAAACTCATAAAACAGAAACTTGCTTCTCTAAATCAGCCTGGAACCACTCACCCTTTCACCTTTCTCAGTCTTTTGCTCTGCACGTTATCTTCTTCCCTCGCCTCAGCTGGTCCTGCCCAGGTCAGGCTTTCCCTCAGCACAAGCTCTGGGCCTCAGCAGCCAAACCCTTCCCACTTAATTGAAACAAGCTGTTCACCTAAGGCTCACCACAGCTTAGGAACCTCAGCCTGCAGGTCACTCAGCAGTGCCACCTGTGATACCTCCTGGTCACTGAACATGTCCTGTTCCCTAGGCCAAAGCCTGCTTTTATAAGCATACAAGTCTTGCACGACAAGGATATGTCAAGCAGATAATGTGGCTGGAGTAAGCAAAAGTCACAGGGATCAAAAAAATGAACTCCTGGCCTGTGGTTGTACAACAGCCTTCCAAAATACAGTAATTGTTTGGATATAAATCAAGTCCAGTTATAGCACTGGCATGAGTGGCTGACACTCTCCAACTATGAAAGAGACATGGATCACTGTAGAATGCTAAAATGCCTTACTGCAATACATGCATGATTAATTACTGAACAATTTTAAGAGAATGCAAAATAACCTCTTCCTTCTTCAGTTCTCTTTATGGGATTGTCATACTTCCCCCTCCTCTCAAATTATTGCTTATACAGCTTAAAAAGAGATTATTTTCTCTAAAATCACAGAATAGAAGAGTGACAGCACTTCAGCTGGAAACAGTTCTGCTAATATTGAGACCCTGAACAAAGAAAGCCAAGAGCTCCTGGGCTGTATCAACACAGGAACATGTCCAGTGGATTGTGGGAGCCAATTAACCCCCAAGCTTCATGGAGAGACACCAAAATGCCTGCAGGATGGAGCACTCACACTGCCAGCAGATGCTGGAGGAGAGCAGTTTTTTCAGCCTGTGGAAGACATGGTGGTGGTTGTGAGGCACCTAGAAACAGCCTGCCAGGGTCTGCAGGAGGGAGTGATGCTTGTTATGGTGGACAGAAGCTCCAATGAGAGGCATTCAGATTGGATATAAGGAAAAAAATCTTTCCCATAAGGACAGTCCAGCACTCAAGAGGGCTGAACAGCCTCTGCTCCTATGGGATTTCAAGACCCAATTGGATAAAAGCCTGAGTAACCTCATCTGTCCCCACAGATGACCCCACTTTGAGCAGGAGCTTAGATTAGAAAACTCCAGAGATTGATTCCCACCTGAATTTTGACCCTTAACCATAGGTATAGTTCCCTTCAGCTACTCAATCACAGATCACATCATCCTACTCACCTTCCTAATCTGTAACCATGTCCAGAAAAGGGATGAAACATTGGCTTTTTCGACGACAAATACACCTTATCTTTTTTGTCTTCCACTTTCACTTCTACCTCCTCCTTATCAACAACTTTTTGCAGCTCAAAAGGCAGTTCCCTTAAGAAAAAAAACAAAAGGTCAAAAAAAATGTACTATACTGCTTTTACTATATGAAATAGACCAATAATTAATACTTCTTCAACATATAGTCTTTCAAAGATGATGCTTTTAAAAAACAACTTCACAGTTTTTACTTGGAGTTAGGTTAAGTGCATGGCATACAAAACTTCAAGTTCCTGAACCGCAAATTAAGTAGAAAGTATATAATAACAAAACCCCCTCTTATGCAAGTTGTTGAATGATGCTCAAATTTACTCAGCAGTTACCACTCTGAACACATAATGTGTAGGAAGTTCAGTGTTGCCATACACCGCTGCAAAGGGTTCAATTATTTTATCCCCATTGTAAAACAAAAAGAAAAAGGCTTTTAAAGAGGAAGAACTGAGTTTAGACACAATGTGTTTAATGACAAACACAGATCTCAGCTTCTAAAAATGATATCATCAGTAATAGCTCCACTCTTTAGTGCAGTAACATCACCTTGGTAATGCTTTAATCGCATGAAGCAGAACACAACAATGCCTTTGTCTCTGAGCTCTGATGCAGACAGTACAATTTTGGGTGGTAGGACTCAGCTGGCACAGGAGCTGTACTAAATGCCTCTCTACCATCAATGATTATGCAGAAACCATCTCATAATTAGCATCTTCACAGGCAAATAGTGGAATAAAAGTGGCAAAGTTTTGATGAATGCACACAAAGAGCTTTAAACAGCACAGTTAACTGCTATTACAACTAACACAGGTGACAGGCACACAGGAGAAATAGTGTAAAATTAGTATTTTTGATGGCCTAGCAAAATATGGAAAAGAAAAACGACTTAGTAATTTCACATCCTTGATAAGGAGGAATTAAATTACATTATCCATAAAATTATATTCTCCTCTCCATTTGGATGGGGTGAGGAAACAGACTAAGAATTGAAGGCTCAAAGTAACAGTGGTTAGTATGGTCAAACTCCTTCTTTAAAGCAACAACAGCAAACAGTAGCAGAAATCAGGACAGCACATTAACTTTTAATACAGGGAAAAATGTGAGATGGCTTTTAACACAGGAATTTAGGTAAGATTGTTATATACACAACACCAAGTTTGTACTTGAAAAATGTCAGAAATTTAAGACTGATCAGAATTGCTTGATCCTACATAGAACATCTGTGCCCATTTAAGGTTTCTCATCAACAAAAAGAAAACAAAGACCATAAAACCAGAAATGCTCAACCCCTTGTGCATTGAGTTCATTAGTCAAAATACCATTTGATCTACAGCTCTTATTGGGCACTGATTTATTCTTTATTTCATGGTGCACCTGCTGTGCCCCCTGCCAACACTGGCTTTTATCTATTCATCGGCAAGTGTACAACTTCTGCCACTGAGAGCTGTGTCAAACCTGTTGCTGTTTGAACAGCCATTAGCACTGCAGAAACGAGACCGGCAGGGCCTGCACTCCTACAGAGACACTGCAGTGCAGCAAAGCCACGTAAAAAATTTAGAGCATAAGCTAAGTGCTACCCAAAGCACATTAACTCAGGCTGGTTGAGAACACAAAACTCGCTTACCCCTTTTTAATGGACTCCAGGAACTGCTGGTTTGCAACATCAGTGTAGCTCCGAAGTTCGCCGTCATTTACTGTAAACCCGTTTTTCCAAAGTTTAATGATTACATCAACCTACAGAGTAAGAATAATTCTCATTGTAACACTAATGAAATAGAAGCTTGGTATACCCACACACCCTGTGATTATAAATCATCCACTTCATGGACTAAAAATACTGAGAGAGGGCTCACTGTAATCTGCCTTGGTCCCATGCCAACAGGCACAGCAATTGCAAGGGCTAAGTGACATTTCTAAGTATCTTGTGTCAATCAGGGTTAGAAACAAACCCAATCATTTTGGCTCCCTAAGTCAAGAACACTCCTTCGATTCAGCAGAGAAAAAAAAAAAAGAGCCAGACTATCCCAGCCAGCTGCAACTCTTCAAGAGCTAATTTGAAGACCATACATGCCTGGTGTTGGAACACCAACTGCCAGAATAGTCCAGCTGGGGATTTATTAGGGTAAAGCCTTGTTCTGATCATTCAGGAGGATTTTCTCAAAGTAAAGGCATTGAGATGATGCATGTAGAAGCCTTTCACTCAGTAAATGAAGCAAGTATCAGAAAATTTACTTTCAGACAGTCATACGCTTATGTTACCCTGGAATTCCTGGGTGCATTCAAAACCTTGTTGGTTGGGGGAATGAAAAAATAAATTCAGTAATTCCTTAACTTTGCCAGAAATCATCCACTACTCCAACTTGTAACCTTTGTGATGTTTACCGAAATCCCTCCAACTGTAAGATGGANTGATTACATCAACCTACAGAGTAAGAATAATTCTCATTGTAACACTAATGAAATAGAAGCTTGGTATACCCACACACCCTGTGATTATAAATCATCCACTTCATGGACTAAAAATACTGAGAGAGGGCTCACTGTAATCTGCCTTGGTCCCATGCCAACAGGCACAGCAATTGCAAGGGCTAAGTGACATTTCTAAGTATCTTGTGTCAATCAGGGTTAGAAACAAACCCAATCATTTTGGCTCCCTAAGTCAAGAACACTCCTTCGATTCAGCAGAGAAAAAAAAAAAAGAGCCAGACTATCCCAGCCAGCTGCAACTCTTCAAGAGCTAATTTGAAGACCATACATGCCTGGTGTTGGAACACCAACTGCCAGAATAGTCCAGCTGGGGATTTATTAGGGTAAAGCCTTGTTCTGATCATTCAGGAGGATTTTCTCAAAGTAAAGGCATTGAGATGATGCATGTAGAAGCCTTTCACTCAGTAAATGAAGCAAGTATCAGAAAATTTACTTTCAGACAGTCATACGCTTATGTTACCCTGGAATTCCTGGGTGCATTCAAAACCTTGTTGGTTGGGGGAATGAAAAAATAAATTCAGTAATTCCTTAACTTTGCCAGAAATCATCCACTACTCCAACTTGTAACCTTTGTGATGTTTACTGAAATCCCTCCAACTGTAAGATGGATATTTGGATTGTATTTTCATATTAATGCATCATGCCATTTAAGGAAGCATTTGGTTATTGAGGTCTGATCCCTGTGATAACATTGTCTCGACAGACACTCAGCCACAGATGAGGCCACAAATGCAAAACTCACCTCAGCTGAAAATTAGTTTAAATGAGGCTTGATAGTACCTGATAAGTTTGGGGTTTTTTGTTTTTTTTTTTTCAGTTTGACTTGTTAGGTGATTGCTACAGCAATAAACAGCACATGCAAAGTATTGAATAGAATTCCTTGTCTTTTGGTTGGGTAAGCTGTCAAAAAAAGTAGACAGCGCTCAACAACACTAGATTCCATCAAAAACTCTTGTGTCCATGGCACCAATGCATATGGAAAGAGTTCTAATTATGGGAAGGTTTCTCTACAGTGAGCCAGTATGCAAATTTAACATGGACTAATTATTCCACACCAACATCCCATTTAAGCATTGGCACAACTAACGCCATGGAACACTATTTCAGGACTGCAATTTAAGATATTGCTCCTGACATTTCATTTCTTCCAGGGTCAGTTAAGGATCCATGAACGCAATTTCTAACAATGCCCACTCCAAATTTCTTCTTGTCATCTTTGTTCTACATGGCCTTTTCTCCCTCCTCTTACCAGTCTTTGATGAGTAACAGAAAAACACGAAAAGGACAGAATCACTGAGATACAAACCCACACTGAACATCCCACTACAACCATAATCATATGAATAAGACCAAATGAAAAATATTTGGGCTATGCCTCTGCATAAAAAGGCTGCAGCTCCTTAAATAACTTCTTATGTAACAGTACTTGTCATTCCTTGAACTCCTGCTCACCTCACTCTCCCTACTAATAAAGCAGAAGTGCGTTAACCAATGCCGGCATCAGTTCTAGAATGACTCTAAATCGACCATAAAACAGTAGGAGCCAAAAGCACAGCCGTAAAGGCCTGGCTGACTGGGAGACGGGGGGCTGTTCCTACAGCTCTCTGAATTCTGTGTGCGTTTTTTTACTGATGTACTGGAAAAGACTGCTGGACTTCTGGCATCCGTTTTCCAGAATACTCCTGGAGTGCTGTTATAACAAACATGAGTATTTTTTTCTTCACTGCCTACCTGGTGCTTGACTGTAGTTGGGGGCACACACATAGCATCAACCTTCTGGGCTTCTTCAAATAGGTTATCTACAAAGTAGTCACAATTTTGTTCTGTACCATTCAAAATCTGATCATCGGTTCCTGATTTACACACCCTGCAGAACAAAGAAGCAAAAAAGACTCCTCAGAGGACACATTAGAAGACAAGTAAGTACGTCAGAAGCTCAGTACCAAGAAGTATAGAAGGCACACTCCCCTGCACCCAGCTTACTCAGTTTACTGAGTACAAAACATCAGGTCATCTTGGCATTGTGCCTCTTCTATAAGCCTCTTACCCATCTCTAACTGCTACTACTCAAAAGCACAAGCTAAAGAATATCATCAGGAAAGATGAACCAACCTAGGCAAAGCTTCTAAACTTGGTATCAGAGCAAGGAAAAGGAATACAAGTTAGACGATTCATACTTCTAACCATCACACACCTAGCTGCACACCAACAGGGGTTCCCTTAAAGCAATCCTATGACACAAGCTTGGGTTCCTTTGCCATAAGTTTTAAAAAACACAAGAAAATTGCCCTAGGATTGACTCTTCCGCCCCAACTTGAACCTCCCCATTCCTAGCACCATCCCAGAACCACCATTACTGTTTTGGAAAGTGCATAAGTGAAACTCAAGTGACTCAACACCACTGGAACAGACTGAAGAAATACAATAGAAGCCTTCAATACTGTGGAGACTGCCAGGGTATTAAAAAAGATGCATCGACCACATCTTTTCACAGAACATTGTGTACGTGACAGCTGTTTCTGTTAGATTTTCACCGATCAGAATGCAGAAATATGCAACCTGAATGATTATCTCAGTATAGCTTCTTTGCATAGTAAGAAGATTATGCAGCTTTTCGTAAACATTGCAGGAGTTACTCCTACGGGAGATTCAGAAAAGTCTATTTTAAGCAATTCAGAAAATAAAAATCCCAGCTCTTGAAAAAAACATCCAATTTTACATAAAACTCTGCATTGAATCCAAGAGCAGCAATACTTACTGGAATGGTAATTAGATATATTTGCATAAAATGGAATTGTTTGCAGTGCACCTATGCAACACTAAGAATCCCTGGAGACTAACATCTTTAACAAAAGAAAACCTCAACAACTTTAAAGAAGAAATTTCAAAAGCATGCTGTCCCCATTTTAGTTTTCTAATGGAACAAAAGAAACTTGAAGCATTAATGCAAGTATTTACTATGCTTTACCTCAGAAACAGAACGGGAAAAGCAAACACCTCCATATCAGATGCAGAGCTGCACAGTGAGTTAGCAGTTTGAAAGGCTGCCTTGCTATTTTAAATAAAAATATTTACACACTTTCTTGTATCTAGGAAACATTTCAGGTATATGAAAAATCTTTCAGCAAAACAACAGGATTTTTTTTGAAACTTCCAGTATATGTGGAGCAGATGAATACAGTAAAAACGTTGTATTTTGGAATTTAACATGAAGTTTGAAAAGTAATGACAGGACACAAACAGCAGTGGGAAAGGAAGACAAAAAATGGGGACAACTGGCACCTACCATTCTTTCTTTACAGTTTTGATATTGTCCATGTCTTTCATTCTGGTGCTTCCCCTAATTACAAAAAGAAAACGGTTTAAAACCAAAACAAAGCAAAATGCCTATCACACTTTGCCTCCTTTTGTAGCTGAAGCACTCTTTATAGCTTTTCCTGCATTGATAATACATTTAACCAGAAACCTCAACCTCCCCCCCACCAAGTCTCCAGATGGTTCTTTGTTTTCCTGCAGTTTCTAATTTAATGACACATGAAACACACATCTGTCCCAGATGTTCAGGAGCAAGGTTACTTTTTCATAAATGCACAAAATACATTTTACAATAATAACAGCGTGATGTGAAAATACCTGCCCATACTTCTGTAAAGGGAGGAAAAAAATATCACATTCCTTTCCTGAGTGGCATGGTTTAAACTTCCCTGATTCTACACAGCATTATGAGATGGTTGCAGAAAAACTGCACTGCCACTGCAGGCATTTGAGTGACCTTCACCTTAACTGTGCATTACTTAAAGAGGCAAGATTTGTCAGGTTGCCCCTCCTACCTTACCTCAAGACATTGTTGCAGCAACTCAGAAACTGTGAATTATCATTTCTGGCCTACTGTCAGCTGGCATGGAAATCCTGGATTTGTAAGTACTAAATATGATACAGGATTAGTCCGCTGAGTCAAAAGAAATTAAGAATCCCACACTGATCTCATTACAGTCACTTTTGAATGCTCTGCAAAAAGTCACAGAAAGTCACTGAAAGCCAAAAACTCCCCAAACCACCCTTAAAAATAAAATCACTCTAAAATTGGAAAAACCCATAGGAAAACAGAAATTTTAAGTTGCAACTGTGTTCAGAGAGTTATCCCTGACAACCATCAGTTACACAGATGATAGTCTGCTCCTGGCAGGTTCAGGACTAAGTTATGACATTGTGTGTGGCTTTCAGAGAGCACCAAACTAAGCAGTGACAGTCATCACACTCCTGAACAAAGCAGAATGCACAGCATCACTAATACGAATTTCAAGTGATTTTGAGATCTAATTTAACAATGTGGAGTTTAGAGGAAAACAACATTCACTGCAGCACTAATTAAAAAAAACAACAACAACCCATCACATGCAGTACTAACTCATGTTCCTTGGGACTTTAATGCTGGTATTCTTTCAATTTGAAAGTTAAAATCCATGTGAGATGCACTCTGTAGAAAAATACATAAGCCTCCAAAAAAACCCTACAATGGCCAACCTTAAATTTAACTGGTGCTGTTATGCATTGAGCCAAAACAAATTTTGCACACCTTTGACATGTCACACAAGATGAGGTATAGTCTTTTTTTTTCCCCACAAATGTTCTGCCAGAGCCCTACACCCATCAGGCAAGCTTGTGCTGGTACATGATATTAGACGCATGTCTGTTTGTTGCTTTTGGAACTCAGTACTGCATTTGGGAAAAAAAAGAACTCTCAGTATCAAGTGAGTAGAGTGAAATTGGAATGCTTTAGAAGTGTAATTTTTTCAAACTTCTCTAAAATTCAGTTTTCACACACTCTGGTATGTAGGGGTTTATTTGTGTTTAGCCCAAAGTAATTCTTTGTGGTTTGTGTTAATGTGCTTATCTTCTAATCTTTCACTCCAGTAGGCTACTCCCCAAAGCAACAAGAGCCACCTCCTGCCATCTGCTTTTGTTGATCCTCTGTGACTTGTCACCAGAGCTGTTACAAAGAAACAGACACAATGAAGCAGCTCTTCAAATTAGCTCTTTGGCTACATTAGGCTGGCCTCAAATGTGCATGAATAGTATTCAAAACTGGTCAGCTGTGAAAGCTGCTGCTCCTTCTAAAGTACAACAGCAATTACACTTCGAAGAAATGTTTGTGTTAATCTCTCTAGGTGAAGAATCATTCTATACAGCATATTGATGTTTATTATGGCCAAAAGCCATTAGGACACAGCGATCAGAACGCACTGCAAGCACTTTAGCTCAGCATGTCAACCCAGCCAGCACAAACCACCTCCTCTCACCAACTTCTGACAGATATTCCCAGTTGCTGTTTAAAACGTTAAGAATTTTGGTACGTAATTTTTGCGTCAGTGGCAGAAAGTACCTCAGAACTGAACTACCACCTCCAGAAACTAAATTTAAAACATGGGAAGAAGCTGCAAATGTCAGCAGCCCACCACAGCTACATCTATTAATTTGGGTTAGGATACTCCTGGCCATACCCACACAGCCCCACAGAGATGGGCCACTGACCCAGCAGCAGCCCTTCACAGCCAGGGCTTCCAAACAGGCAGCCCTCAATAGGCATATTTGTTTTGGCAAATAATTATATGGTCAATACTTTTGAGCCCACACTTCCAGTTATTTTAACACACGAAAAACAAAACAAATCTGTGAGGCTTTCCTTGCTGTGAAGGGCAGAAATACCCACAGAAGCACATGCAGCCCCCTCCCCTGAAAGCCTGCTAACCCCTTACTAACTTTGGCAGAACAAACTCTCCAGTTGAGAGCTGCTCGCAGCACAGCACAGTCTGCCCCTGCACAGAAATTACAGCTGAAAATTGCACTGTACCGTGCCACAGAGAGATGGAAGGCTACAGAGAAATGGCAAGTACAAATTAGTAGCGAGATGAGCATCAGACTTAATGGCCTGAATGTGACTGATGTGCTCAGGAACAAACCACAGCATTCATGCCTCCTCGCCAGCTGGTTAAAGGAGCTGCACACTCGGAAAGAAACCTGTCCCCAACCATGATGTCCAGGTGTTAGAAAGATAAATTACTTGTCTGTAGAATTACCTTGTTAAGGTTTAGGACTTGACATGCTTCAATGATCTCAGACCTAAGGTGAGGTTAACAAAGCTTAGGAAGAAGGATGCACCACTGATGGTGGACACAAGGAATACAGTTTACAGGCCACAAGGACATTGGGCAGAACTTCCACAATAAGGAAGAAACTAATAAATCCAGCTTAGCAACTGCGCTGAAATCACTTCCGAGTGGGTAAAAGGTAATTCGGGCAGGGTAAAATCATGACCAGCAACTCACAGACCACCAACTCAAGAAAACCACCAGGGCACGCAGGCTACTTAGCATGAAAAGCAAGGGAATAATTTAACCAATAAAAGACAGAATACTCATGAATAAGAGAGCTCTGCAAACTTGTAGCCAGTGAACATTAATGTCTATGTTTGCTAACACGTATAAATACTGAGAAGTTTTGACAGTCGTCTTGCAGGCTTTGTGCATTTACCAGGCAGCCCTTCTTTCCGCTCAGAACCGCAAATAAATAAAGTACCTTGCCTCTGTGTGCCGATTAGCCTCATGCACAGCAGGTCAAAGAACCTATTTTGGGACAAGCCCGCGGCTGCGACACCGGCACTCACCCGCACCCCAAGAGCCAGGCCCGGGCACACGCTCTGCGCCTCCCGCCGCCGCCAAGCCCTCCGACCGCGGCCCCCGCCCCGGCGGCCGGCCAGGAGGTATTTTTAGGCGATGAGGCAATACCGCGGTACCGACGAGGAGGCGGAACGCCCAGGGAGCCCCGGGAGGGGCCGGGCCGGGCCCCCCGAGGGTCGCTCCTGCCGCGGGACGCGGCCGCTTCGGAGCGGGGCGAAGCCGCGGGGCGGAGGCAGCGGGGCGGCTCAGCCCGCCCGCTCCGGGGACGGCCGCGGGCAAAGTCCCGGCGCCGGCAGGAGCCGAGGAAGCGCCGGCTCTGCGGAACGCGCCGCCCGTG
>VYZR01106302.1:2073-13243 GCA_013400675.1 Oxylabes madagascariensis
TTTTTTTTAAAGTCTTTATTTGCATATCTTTAGAGAAATATCTTCTTCAGCAGTAAAAATTACAATGAAACTTGAGAAAAAAAATCTAAGGCTACAGAGCCAAGCACTGTGTGTGGATAGATTAGAGTTAAGGCTCATTTGCAGGAGATCAAACAGCACAACATTTGCAGTGAAAAGAACAGAAAGGATCTTGCCCCCACTCTTTCACTTAATAGAGGCAGTTTGGGGAAAATTTCTAATGAATCTTATCCAACCATAAAATCATGTAGAAAATGAATTGTATCTGACAATAAAATAAAAGTGAACTAAATTACAATGTTCCTATATTCACAGGACAAATTAATTTCATGTTTGGAATACTAATTGTTCACTGTAGGGCCTCACAAGTATTTATTGTCATTGCTTCATTTGCCGCCAGAGGAACTTTTGCCCATGCAGTATGATATGTTTTTGACTGTAGCACCAGAGGGAAGCGAAACCAATCTTTTGGAGCAGAAGGGGGAACTTCCCAGGTGCCACTCTCTCTGCTCCCCAGGACAGTTTGTGGAAAGGCGTTTGAGAGGTGGGTGATTTGTCCTTTGAAGAAGGAGAGAGAAGGAAAGTGGACCTCGATAGGAGTTGTGACTGGCCCCCCGAGACACCATCTGACACACATTCTCCAAACTCCTCATCAAAGGCAGAGGCAGCCGGCATGCCCAGCGAGCCCTGGATCTCACAGGAGCCTGATTATCTTTCTGCAGAGAACATGCCATTAAGATCTAAGGGGCAGCTACCATTTGGCATGGCTTCAAGGACCAGCAGGTCTTTGGTGCCTGGACAGGACCTGCAAAGAGTGTCAAGGAGCTCAAAGGAGGCACCATGAGAGAAAAAACACATTTGTACCACACAATTATTGCAGTCAAAAGTACAAATAAATAGAATGCCTTCCCCAAAAGTAAGAAGCTTTTAAAAAATACACAGTAAAAATTCATGTAACTATATGAAAGCTGTGTGTACACACTGTTAAAAAATGTTTTTAATAAAAAACCCCATTAAACTAATAAAGCAGATTAAAGAAGTGATAATTCAGTGGGGAAGTTTGAATGCTCAATTCTATGACAAGTTCTATTAATATGACTGTTTTTAGGAGACAGAAATGAGAAGCTATTTCTCCCAAGGGGGATCTTAGAGAAAACATTTTTCCTGAAGAGAGTTCATTTTGAAATGCAAGGATTCTTCTGAACTGCCAGTGGTTCCCTCTATCCCCTAAAAATTCATGTATGTTTCTGATTGACAGGTTTAATGGACTTCTTTTGCATGATGCTAAAGCCACCTGGTATTTGAACTTAGTTTGGAGTTGCATGACTGTCTCCTTCCTCCCTAGGACCTTCTAGCTGTACTCTCTCCACACTTAATGAATTCCTATTTCAGGCAAAGTCAACCAAAAGAAAAGATTGGGCTCCAGTGAGTAAGGTTATTTGGGGCACCTCTAATGTTGAAGAGCGTGGGCAATGAAGTGCTGAAAATGAAGAAAACTACAGGTGTTTCCTCTTACCAAAAATCTCTGTCCCACCATGAGCTTCTCCTCCATAGAAGCAAGGTAACAATATCAGGGAATTTCTCACACAGGGCAAGCAAGGCCTAAAAAAACCTAAAGAGAAAGCCAGATCCAGGACCCCTGCAGGATGGGAGATGTGTCCACTCATTTTCATCCTAAAAAAAAGAAAATGTCAAATGAGGGAAGTAATTATTGTCTGGGGAAGGCTGAGTGCTGCTGCAACCTTTGTCCATCAGTGTTCTGGTGCAATGCTTCTGTGCTCCTACTTCTGAGGGGGGGAAATGAGATATGATGGTACCCAGCAGGGTGATTAGAGCAATCATTTTCCTTGAAGATAAAATTACAAGAAAAGATCTGTATTATGGGAAAGTGGAAACAGTAATTGCCTCCCAGGCTTCTCTCCACTGTGGGATAGGAAGAAGGCCAGAAGGAATCATTTGCACTGCACATCCTGTTTCATTTCAGTCCCTTCACACTAGTCTATTTTCTATTTTCTATCTTTTCTTTGCCCTGCTAAACTCACATTTGAGAGGGCTTGGACTGGCTCCAAAGCTGTCTTGAATAAGAGGAACTGTTTTTCCTATTGACTGAAATGAAATTTTGACTGAAAGGGTGCATATGCTTCTTGTGATTTCCTCCTGCTTGCCTTTTGCCCAAATCCATGGCTGGTTCCCTGTGATGTACCAATGTGTTATGCACTTGCTCATCCCTCTGATCCCCTTCTTCTAGGTATTTAATCTGCTGCTCTCAATCTGTGTAAAACCAATTTTAGACACTTTGACAGGATTTCCCACAACTTATGAAGATCTCTGTTTAAAATATGTGTTTGTCCAGCAAACTCAGGTTTACCGTGCCAAGGGCTGTAGCCTTACATGCAACAGCCCAGTTCTGATCCAGTATTGCCCCTGCCAGGCATGCAGACCCACTCACGTGGCATGCAAGTGGCTCCCGGGCTCCTTCTGCAGCTGAGTCTATCCTATGTGTTCTTTCTTCTCTTGGAGATCAGTTAGTATGGAGGGAGATGAATGGACTGCCCTGGGATTCCCAGGAGAGAAAAAAAAAGAGTTTTCATAAGAAAGGATTTTAAACAGATGAGAGAGAGCTTGTTCTCATAATGGGAAGCAGAAGGCATGCAGAAGTAATGCAAGGTCATGAAGGAAAATAACCACTGATATTTCTCGAAAGTGCTGAATGATTACAGAGAAATAATTTCAAAATGAATCAGATGAGTGGATCAAACCCAGACTGGAAGGACAAGTGAGATGGGTGAAAGAGAGAAATGTTTGACATAGATGTGATGGCTTCCTACATTTTGTTCCAATGGATTTGACCCTCCCTACCTGAAGCGCTTAGGTCATAAAAATTTTCTTACTGTAAGAAAAAAGAAAATCTACTTTCACAGGACAGAGTAGCAAGTCCATTTCATACTTGCACTGAAGGAGAATACACTGTTCTTGTTCAATCCTTCTGTCTTAGCAGGAATAGCACACCCTGATGGGTTTGCCAGGCAAGAAAATCAGGATCTACAACTGAGACAAGACCTTTATAGTAGAACATATTGCTGCAGATCTAGAGAAAAAAGTGGGAGGCTTAGAAAGGAAGGTTTAGGACATGAAGGGAAAGAGAAAGTCATCAGGACTTTGTTAGAAGAGACTGGACATAGAATTTCTTTAAGAATAAAGAGTAATCTTTCCTCCAAAATATTCAGACATATGTTAGAGAGTTACCTGTGCTCTTACATTACCACCAAAGCCTAATAATTATTTTTGAAATTTCATGTCTGCTTTTTTTCTGAGTGGAAGTGCTGTTACACAGCTAAACAGTTGATAGCGGAAAATAAGATACTTTTAATGGATAAATTTTGTGTTATTTTAACTATCAAATAATTTTTCAGTAATAATGTTCTAGTCTCTTCTCCTAGACGTCAGGAATCCAATAAAACATGAGGAGAATCATTTAGGAAGTATGAATATTAAGAGTCTTCCCACCAAAGGCCATCCAGAGACATAGACAACTTGTGGATGTGGTCACTACTGTGGAATTGTAGCTTGGGATAACTGGAGCTGTGGGCTATGAAATGAGCAGCTCTCTTGCTGTCATTTCCAAAGGCCTGGCATAGTTGATGCCTTGGGATGGCTGACCTGAAACAGAGACTGGAGAAAGCTAGAGAATAAAGTAGGTATTTATTGAAAGGCCTTTAGGGTANCTCAGAACTCAGCAGCAACTGAGGCCAAGTACTCCCCACATATTAAAAATACCTCTGTGTATTGATTTCTTGCCTCAAGGCAAGCCAGCAGTTCATTACATCAGGGAAGCAGCAATCATCAACAGGTCCTCCACAGAGGTGAGATACCACTGTTTTGCAGGTCAGTGATCTCTGGTTTCCACATGGGACCACAGACCAGAACCGTATTGCTAGCACAATCTGAATGTCTTGTTGACGTGGACATCTGGCCTGCATGGCTGTGCTGATCAGAGGGGGCAGCCCATGGACTCTCCTGACTGACCATGGAAGGGATGCAGCAGCAGGGAAAGCTGCACACCAAGCCTCACTGTGTTGCAGGAGTATTATCATGATTAAAGCACCAAGCCATTCTGTCAATGGGAACCAGGATTTTTTTGTGGCTGTGACATGAGTGCTAAGGCATGTACTGCATGGGTTGGTTTCAGTGCTGTGGACAAATGTTTGGGGTAGTGTGAACTGAGACCACAAAACTCATAGCACAACTTCTCGTAAAGGGAGGACTAAGATTTACACCTATGATGAGAAAGGAAAAACATCAGATTCTCTTACTCAGATGGTTTGCCAGCAAACAAATATTTATGGGTCAAGAATCACAAGAAAACACACTCTAAGTATTCAATAAGATGAACTCAATAACTTAAGAAAAAATGCAGGAAGAGAAAAATTTTCTGTTTGTGACATTAAAAACTCCTATTTTACCATGATAATCATCATCATTAAAAGATGTGCCCTGCACGCTTGAGGTTATAAAGGAAGACAAATATCAGATGACATTGAAACATTGCATCTTGAAACCCAGTGCAAATAAAAAAGGAGTTTTATAGCATAATTACATTCCCATTAATATGTTAATCTCTTATATACAGACATAGAGAAGCAAATACATTACTTTTAATAATTAACTCTGTACTGAGGTTTTATTGCTGGGAAGGAAGATTTCTCTATGGAAGGGTATTTAACTTTTTAATTAAGCTGTTTTTGATAGATGTTTACTGTTGCTTCTATTTCTGCTTAAAACAAAACCATACGATTAGGAGAAAATGTAATTTTGTCACCAAAAAGGAGTTATTTTCATTTGAAGGAAAGCCTAAAGTTCCCTCTTCTTTGCTGTCTAGTTAGTGTAGAGCAGTGTAGTGTGTTTTAGGAGACATGCATTTCTTATGGAAAAGTTCCATTTTGTTTTCTTTTTTCTTTTCAATGATTTTATACTTTTTGTGCCACTGAACATTGCCATCATATTTGACCTTCCACTAGAAGGCTGCCTATATTTTGGTGAAATAAGAAAATTGAGAAAGGATATTTTAAAAAATGAATCACAGATTTCTCAGATAAAAGCTGCTAAAGGAATCAATATCATGGGGAAAGTAGCCTTAATGAATTGCAGAATCACAGGATCCAGGCAGGAGAAAAGAAAAAAATGGACAAAAAAGAACAGGACTGAAAGACATAAAGAAATGAAAAGTCTAGCAGCGATTTCCAGGCAGTGGATCTGGACAATGCACTGCTCTGAAAATAAGTCAGCAAGCTTTATGCATGGACTGGCACTTGAGCTTGATACATAATCTGATAATTGAAAGGCTTTGCAGATGGACACCTACTTTCCAGACCTGAAAAGGTGGATGCAGATCAGCTAACCCTGCAATGACTTTCTCTGGTGAACTTGAGCCTGACTCTAGGGAAAAAAAAAACATCTGAGTGAGAAAAAACCATATGGTCTCCACAGTTCATAGGCAGTGCTTGAAGCTGCCAGCTGGGAGGGTGAGCTCTGACCACAGCTTGCACCAGCACGGCTCTCAGCCCCGCTACAAACAGCCCTGCAAACCGCCACTTCTTTTCATATAGGTTTGAAATCCAGACAGCAAGTGAGACAAACAACAGATCAGCATTTGTTCTCTGGTTCCCTGAGCAAACCAATAGCATCCTCTCATTTTTGCCCATGGCAGTGATTTCAGAAGAAGTCTATAGACACAGGTTTTGAAAAAGCATGAGAAGTCCTACAGATGGCAAACATAGGACTCCCTTTCTGTGAGCCATCTAGACACCACATGCACAAGATCTATGTTGAATTATTTAGATGGAGAAATGCCTTTTAGGCATTTGTAACAGCTCTGGGTAGTATTCAGCAACGAAGGGAGATGAGCACTAAGGTTATTTGCTTTAGAAGGAATTAAATGACTGCAGGGAAGCTCTGTTACAGTAGCATTTGCAGTGCTTTATTGAAAAAAGTAAATGAAGCCAGAAGTCTTGGCCAATCACACTTGCTTATAGTGATTCTGGGTACTGAAAAGTACACAGATGCTGAAGTGAGCACCGCAGCCCCAGCAGCACTGTCCTGAGGGAAGCCATAGAGCTTTGGAGTTTGTCCCTGATTCCGGGGCCTCTTGGGCTAAGGTGTCAGCCACCTTGTTGATGAAGGTAGGTCATCACCGAATATGTAAACCCGGTGACACTGACAAACTTGGCAGCTGTCATTCCCACACAACAAACCCTCCTCCTGAGGGATGGCTGGACAAGCATGAGCAAGAGGACTCAAGCCTGCACAAGAGCGGGGCATTTCTGGATTTAATTCTTATGCACATGCTGATGAGTTGAATGGATGGGGAGAGAGAGGGCAGGAAATCAGAGAGGGTACATTTCTTCATCTTAAAGAGAAATAATAAAATGTGTGCACACTGGATACTGCAGAACANCTTTGGGCAGGATTACTGTGGGCTGGTTCAGTTTGATGAAGTGGCGAGCTGGAGCAAGGAGTGCAAAGAGCATTGTCCCTGCACCTGAATGTCAGGATGCAACTTCCTTCTGATACTGTAAAGAAGCAGAAGGCAGAGGATCTGTCTCAGGATATACAACCTTCAGGTTTGGTGGGTATTCTCCTGAGATTCCTATTCCCTTCTGATCTGGAATTCACACAGATATTGGTGAGCTATGTACTAATTCTTGTGTTACCATTGTGTCTCTTCCTGAGGCAGACATGATCCCAAGGCTACCAAAACACTTCCACAAGTTAAAGTTAACATCTTTGGAAAATAATAACAGATCAGTCACTGTGTGACTGGGTTCTCTTTTTCTTGGCACAACAGACAGGAGATATATCTGAAAATGAAAGCTCTGACCACCAATACTGACCTCTTATCTACAAGGACAGCAAGAGAGTCTTTAGACTGAAATCACTTATTGTGACAGAACATCCAGCAAAGTTTGTACTTTCTGGGGATCCATTTCACAGTTTCTATCCATTGATTAACTCCAGACCACTCTGTGTTTTGTGTGTCTGCACCCTTCTGCCACTCTTTCAAGGCATATTTCCCTACCCCCACTCCTATTGAATAATACGCTGCTGGAATTCAGTAGGATTACTTTCAGACGTAGGATGCCAACCTATATTGTAGCCATGTATTTTTTCTCCTTTCTGTCTACATGTTTTTTCTTCCTCAGATATTATCCTGAGGAATTCTGATACCTGTGAGTAGTATGAGGCTTCAAATCCCTGTCTTAATTTTACAGGATGGTCTGTATATTTATTTATAAGTATAACACACAGAACTGCAAACACTTTGTCTGAAGAATGCAAAGCAAAACAAAGCTGTATTTCATTGCCAGGATGCTTTTAAGCAATATCTGAAAATTTTCTTCTGTCTGTAGTAAGATATTCAATAAGGAAAGTATAAGGTGATTATTTAAGAATATGACAGGCTTTTACTTTTGGTTTGGAGAGCAAAAAACACAAGAACAAATGAAAGCCAAGCCACAATAGAGCAGCATGTCTCCTCTGTCAGGCACAGAGGAGGAAATGGCTGCCAGCAGGTACTTCAGTGATCCCAGGGTACAATACAAAGCAAAAAACCCAGTCCTATGGCAGGGTCTGATGACCCAGGCCATCAGACATCAGAGCAGTTAAGGCCGTCATCTGTGCCTTCACAGCCTCCCCAAATCTCTTTGAGGTCTGGCTTTCCAACAGGCACTGCACTAACCCTCCTGTTCGTGAGGGTCAGCAGCTGCCGTGCAGAGGTGCTGCTGCCTGTGCTGCGGACCCCTCTGCTTTCCCACACCTGCCTGGAAGTGGTACCACCAGCAAACAAAGGGAAGGAGTGTCTCCTGTGTGCTGGGCTAGAAGCTACATGAGGGTAGTGAGAGTAAAGCCCTCAGTGCAGCATGGAAGGACAAAATCAGATTTGCTTTCCTCGCAGAAAGAGGGATGATCCTTCAGCTCTGCCCCCAGATCTTTTCCTCTGCCTCTTCCTTTCTGAAGGGCAACTAAAGCTCTTGCTCAGGTATTATGAAAATGCAGCATCTGCATCCCATGCTATGAAAGTATCATGGAAGAAAGTGCAAAAGGCAGAGCAGCCTTTTAAAGTGCTGCAGAGAAGGAGAATTTTGGCAGTGCAATATCATCATTCCCCTCTCCAGCTCTGTTTGTGAGGGCAACATTATATAAGCCGCTTGCATTTGCAAAGAATTGCTGAAAAAGTAATTTTAAATAAATTCTAACATGTCTTTATGAAGGCGAAAAGCAAAAATGGAATCTTGATGGTGTGATGAACTCTAATTTTTCAGAGATAACAACAGGCAATTTTCAAGGAAAGCCAAGTGACTTATTGTCATTCAACAGATGAAGAAAAATGGGTGAAAAGGTACAGTTCTCTGACATTATCTGGACAAATAATGATAGAAGGAAAAATGTGTTCTGGTCCCTAAAGTGAATAGTCTTATTTAAAAGCTATATTGGAAAAAAAAATTCATTTGCAAGGAGTCTGAAGAGCAATAACCAATTAGTAACATATCCTTGGGTGCCTGAGAATCTCTCCTAGGCTCCTGCAACCTTGGGCACACCACATCCTTTATGCCTCAACAATCGTACCTCCGAAATGAGGATGAACTAACTGGTACCAGCATCACTACCAGACATGACTGACTGTTCCTGAAGTTCTCCGAGACCTCAAACGCAAGAGGTGGAGTGAGGTGCAGAGTTGCTAATTATTTTAAAGCCCCTTCATGTTCATATTAATCAAAGTGTCAAGCTGATTCTCTCTAATTTAACTAAAGAAGACAGAGCTTTCACAGTGGGAAATGTTTTAAGGTTCACCAGGCTTGCATGACAAATTTACTGTATGCTTCCTGCTTGCTGGCTCTTTGTGTGCCTGATGGAATTTCTTTTGCTGTTTCTACTAATTGTCAGAACTACTTCCAGTGGCTTTAAACAAATGTTGACTCAATCCTGCTGTGACATCTCAAAGCTGAATGTTTGATATCACAGATTGCTAGGAAACACAGATATAGGAGTGAAATGCTACTTGAGATCCAACCTGATTGCTGCAGAGTGGGGCTACGAAGATACAGCCTGACCCAGAAAATGTATTTAATAGACCAAAAAGGAAGCTTTTAAAAAATGCATAAATACATGTATAAGTGAATCTAAAATATGCATTTGCTGGAGCCAAAACAAGATATTCCTAGAGAGAATGGGCTATCTCCTGGGAAAGCATTGCATGTTTCATAACCTTCCATGAATGGTTTGATTTTGCTTTAAGAACCAGCAAGAAATTCAGTGCAAAAATAGATAAATCTACATTTCATTTAAATATTGCCAGTGAGAGAAAAGATTTGATGCAAACTGACAAAAGCCAGGAGATTCTAAATGCCTTACCCCTGCTTTTGCTCCTGAGTTCATGTCTCTAATGACAGCGTGCATTTGTGTGGCAGCAGGCAGGATGTGGACTGTCAGCCATAACACCAATGTTTCCTGGGCATTTTGTCATTTTGATCATGTCTCCAATAGCTGGGAAATGTTTGACCGAAAACACCTGACCCAGACAGCCAAGTACAAAGTCATTCCACCTTTTCATCTCTGTCAATGCATCCTGTCACTGGTTGTGCTGGTCCTCAGAAGGGCTTGAAGTCTTTTTTGAGCAAGGGACATTCCAAAGGAAAAGGTGAAAGAGGTAATTGCAAGGCATGGGCATCATGGTAGAGCATCAGTGATTAAGATATTAAAAATTAATGGTCGTAACTTATTATTATCCTCAGTAAAGGCAAGATAGATAGTGGTAAGGGATTTCTTCTAACAAGATCCCCATTTATTCCAGTCTTAACTAAGTACTCTTAGTTATTCCAGTCCATGTGATGAAGACCATCACGCAGATGATGACCCTCAGCACACAAGCTAGTAAAACCTGGAATCTGAGCTGTGCATAATTCGCTTGCTTACCTGCAGCTATAGCTATTGCACCAGTATTGGCTGAAGTGATATCCAGTGAAGGAATCTGACTTCTACGTCCTGTGCCAGCCTCTATACAATGAATCTGTCTTTACTCTTTGTTTTTTCACTTGAAGAACTTCTGTCTCAGAATCATTGAATGGTTTGGGTTGAAGGGGAAACTAAAGACTATCTAGTTCCAGCCCTCTGCCACAGGCAGGGACAACTTCCACTAGACCAGATTGCTTAAAGCCCCATCCAGCCTGGTCTTGAACACTTGCAGGGATGGGGCATCCATAACTCCTCTGGGTAACCTGTTCTAGAACCTCACCACTGTCACACTGAAGAACTTCTTTTTTTCTATGTGATCCAAATCTACTCTATCTCAGTTTAAAGCCATTCTCCCTTGTTCTATCACCATGTGCCCTTGTAAAAAGTCCCTCTCCAGCTCATTTGTAGCTCCCTTCGGGTACTGGAAGGAGCTATAAAGTCTCCCTGGAAACATCTCCATGTTGAACAACCACAACTTTCTCAGCCTGTCTTCATAGGAGAGGTGCTCCAGTCCTCTTTGCATCGTCATGGCCCTCTTCTGCACTCACTCCCACTAGTCCATGTCCTTCTTATGGTGGGGTCCCCAGAGTGGAGTACAGGACGTGAGTGGGACCTCACAGGAGCAGAGTAGAGGGGGAGAATCATCTCCCTCAACTGCTTGTCACATTTCTTTTGATTCAGTCCAGGATACTGCTGGCTGTCTGGGTTGCAAGTGTGCATGGTCAGGTCATGTTGAGCTTCTTGACAATCAACACCCCCAGGTCCTTCTCCCCAGGGCTTCTCACAATCCGTTATCTACCCAGTCAGTATCTGTGTTTGGGATTTTTTTTTTTTTTAAATTTAGGAGAAAAAGGACTTTATATGGGACTTTATTTAGGAGAAAAAGCCATAGGCCACCAAATACTGTGGGCGGAAGAGCTGTCATTTGCAATGATAAAATGTCATTAATTTTAAAACCAGCCTGTTGTTTTCAGGCACTCCTCACTCCCACTCACTGCCATTTTGGGGGGAAATCTAAAATTATTTACATATTTCTCCCAGCGATATCAAATTTTTGACCTCCTATTGGTCCATAGGATGAGGTTCTCAAAGCTGTTTATGTAATAGAGCCACAAGCATCTCTATGAAATCCACAAGAAGCTAG